>PVHY01005107.1:17497-86351 GCA_004024945.1 Uropsilus gracilis | reverse complement strand
TTTGCACACCCTTTATATACCCTGATTTCCCGCCTTCCAGGAAATCTGTTTCACCTAGACTATTTCACTTCTTTCTTCCCCCTGCATCCCCCTGAAGGGAAATTCCAGCTAAGGTCATTCCCCCATTTTAACATTACCTGTCCTTGAAATCTGCAATCTTAAACAGGAGACAATGGGGGGGGGGCACACCCTATCAGCTTCAACCAAAACTCCAATCCTTTGTGTTATAAGAATGGACATATTGACACTGCCCACTCCCCTTTAACCCCCTTGTATATCACTAGATCAATACCCCTGCCCTCTGCCAAGGTAAGGACAGTTGTCTTTCAGACAAAATTTGCTGCCCTCCAAATTTGCTGACAAATTAAACTGCTTTCTTCACCCTAAACTCTGTTTAATCTTATTGGCCAAGGGGACTGAAACTGGCATTCTGAACAAGAACCTGAAAGGGAAACCCGTCTGAGCATAATAAGGAAATATCACCATGGCTCAGTGGTAGAGACTCAGTCTGGAGTTAGGCAACGTGGATGGCCCTTCTCGTCTTGTGAATTGTTGCCAGTAATAATGAAACTGGGTGAAACTTTGAGAACTAAAATTTGGAGGGGAGAAACTGGTATCTAAAATGTGCTGTTCATGGGGTTGGGGGGTTAGGGGGAGTAGCTTCCAATCCACACTGCAGTTGCAAGATAGACAAAGTCGTGTGTAAAGAGCTGGGTGCAGGGTTGTGAGAAAGGATGAGCAAGAGAGATTGACACAGTTAAAGACTGTGGGCTATTAGAAGCATGGCTGGTAGCAGTTTTAAGATAAATTATTAGACTTTTTATGGGGTTTAGGCAAGGGAAAAAAGGTGGCTAAGAGAATGTTTCATTAATTAATTAGGGAAGACTAATAGCTAAGGTAATAAAATTTGGGTAAAATATTAGTTTTTGTGAGACTATGGCAGGCAGGGGGTTTACCCATACATTGTTGGTAACTTTTAAGGAATGCTTTTTAAGGTAAATATTGCGGGAATAGAGAAGCTGTTCTTTGCTCTCTGGACATTTGTCATGTTAGTTTTGCTTTTAGTGTTCTGAAGCTAGATAAGATAGTTTTTTTTCATTTCACAGTCATGAGTATTGTCTGGTCTCAGCTGGCAGCCTCTGACAGTTGTGGGTAAAAAAAGGGTCTATTCACAAAAAGAGAGAAAGAAGCAAGAGTCACTGAGGCTATGAATGACCCCTTCTTTGACTTACCCTATGGTTCAGTCTCAGGCCTAAATATGTGTTGCAAGATCACATGTCCAAAATGGTGTCTGCCTTCTGCTCCAAGCCTGAAGTGAGAGTAATAGGGGTGCTGTGATGAAACTGGGAGGCTGTGGTCCCAGCATGGTAATGCTGCATTAAGTTGGCAACCATTTTGCCCTTGTGGGTGGAGACTCAGAGAAGGGAAGTCAAGGTTTCTTGAGAGCAGAACAGAGAGAGGGGATTTTAGAAGGAGCATGGCTGGAGTAACAGAGAGGGAGGGAGAGAAAGTTGGAAAAGGAAGAGAGCAGAAGAGCAGCAAGGAGGCTGGAGGCCTTGGAGCTGTCACTGCCATGTGCAGCAGCAAGGCAAAGAAGGAAGCCACACTATAGGCTTCCTGTCTGGGCCAGTGAGGAGCCTGGAGAAGCACATTGAAGAAAATTATGATCTATGGAAACTCAAATGGAAACTTGGTGCTTGAAAATTTGCTTCAACTTAGAAATTTGAAAAGCCTGGGATTTGTCTGGAGACCTGAAGAGAACTTGGAATGCTGCTGCTTTCGTCATGAGACATCTGAAGTGGTTACTGCTATTGTTTCAAGTGAGACTTGATGGTTATGGGCCACTTTAGAGTCGAAGGAGGAGGATTGATGATGCCATCTTGGTTTTCTCATTTGGCTTGAAGGTAGGACGACTGTCATTGGTGGATGTACATGGTTGAAGGACCCAAGTGTATCTTTTTAGTTAAAGATTGGACTATGTGGTAACGTTGCCAAAGGGGCCCCTGTGCCATCAGTGACTTTTGTTAATTTTGTCTTTTTAGAAGTGAATAAATCTTTTCTCACCTCTTTTTAAGATAGTTTGGTCTTGTGATGCTTTCATGGACAGTACAAACCTGGTGAGTGACTGGATTTAAAGGGTTAGCTGCTCCTGCTTGTAAGTTTAGTTAAGTACTCTGCTTTGCTTATTTTGTTACCTGAGTTCAAAAGTTTCAAACAAAAAAAACATGTGTTGGCAAGAGATCTGCCCTCCCTATAGTCTCTGGGAATTTCAGAATGAAACATAAGGTCAAAGATGGCACCTGCCACTCCAAACTTGGAACAGGTATCTGACACAAAGTCCAGTTTTCCAGCAAGTCATTTTTCAATTATTTTTTCCAGGTTCCAGACTTTTCTGAGTTTCCAAGTCAGCTTATGCAGATCTCAATTTCTCCAGGATGTTGTCCTCTCATCAGAGGTCTAGGTTCCAGTTTCCAAGTTCCAAACAAAGTTCAAGTTCCAGTTTTCAAGCAAAAGCAAGTTTCAAGTAAACTTTCCATTTCCCTGGGCAGACAAGACTCAGGGATGCCATCTGGGCCATTGCCCCAACTGGGCAAAGCAACTCCTTGATCTAGTCTGTCGTTAATTCAATCTGTGTCCTTTGCAGGCTGCAGCCTATCTAGGAGGACAGAGGCCCCAGTGGAGGTGCTCTCATTTTCCTGCTCTCACAATCTTATATTTTCTCCTGGCAGACTCTGCTCACAGTACCTTTTCCCATTTTTCCCAAGGCAAATGGCATCCTTCTATTTTAGCTGAGTCATCTAGTATCTATAACTATACACAACATAGCTGTACAATGTCTACAGGACTGTCAGGAAATAAGAGAATGAATGTACAAAAATCATTTAAAATAATTTCCAAAAGACAGTAAACTTTCTTTAAATGCTTGGGTTTAAAAAAAAAATTTTTTTAAATAAGTTTGGCCCTCACTGTTGAAAAAAATGGGAGATTATCCCAATTATGAATTTTATTAGTTAAGTTCAGAGGCTACTTCTACCAAAATAGGAACAATTTGCTGTAAGAAAATAATAAACAGGAAAAAGAGAACTCTTTATGAAGTTTAAAACAATTACCATCCTAAATTTAATTCAGGAATAAAATAGACATTGTTAAGAACCAAGTTAATGAATAAGAAGATACAATGAAGGAATTATCCCAGAGAACAGAACAAAGCAAGAAATAATTTTTAAATAAAACAAAGATAAGAAGAATGAGAGATCTAGAATATCTTTTATCTATGTAATGAAAGTTCAAAGGTGGAAGACTGGAGGTAGAGGAGAAGAAAACCATTTTTGATTTGCAAAAATATTTTAGTCTTCAGATTGGCAATCCTCAGTGAGTTACAGGTAAGATTATTATAAATAAATCATTTTCTTGGGAAATTTCTAACTGTAAAAAGGAAACCAATACATTCAGAAGGAGGTAGAATCAAGTTGCACTTCTTAGGTGCTAGACTTTTCATTTGAAATACCAAATGTTAGGAAAATCTAGTATACAGTTTACAGAATTCAATTTGGCTCCTGAATTCAATTTGAAGCTGTCCAACCTTTGTGTGTTAGGGCTAAAGAAACTAAGTTGGTTATTCAGGAAAAGATGGGGAAAACAAAACAAAACAAAAAAAACAAGCCACTTGAAAAAGTACAATATACAGAAGACTTAAAATGAAGGGAGTAAGGTACAAATAATCAGTGGTCATTATGAATGGAAATCATTTAAATGCTTAAGAAAATATAATAGTGTAATCCCCATAGAAAGTAGAGGTTCAAAGTTTCCTGTCCCACCCAAGGGAGGCTGGAGCTGAGCAGGGAGGGGAAGCTAGAAGATTGGGAGAAGGAAGGAGGACATCAAGAAGACCTGGGGGGAGGCTCATAGAGCAGTGAGATATGTGAGGAAGCTTTGTTTGCTTTTCAGACTTGGTATTGTACCAGGAACTTGGGGTCATGGAAGGAGATACTTGTAAGTGATAGAAAGTTGAGTGAGAGACTTGTGGGGAGGATGACAATGGCAGACCTTATCTTGACTTGAATTTTGTTTGTTCTTTTCCTCCCTGACTACTCTAGCTTCTTCTGCTCTTTTTATATGGGTCCCCAACAGAAGGTACCTTAAACTGTGGCAAGCTTTTGAATCCCAGTGACCCGGCTTTTGGTCAACCCTGTTTGACTGGACATTTGCCCATGAGAGAATGGGTAACTGGTTGTTTGATTTGTTTGATTTGTTGTTTGATTTGTTAGCTTTAATCACAAATAGAATGACAGCATTAATTGAAGAAACAAAAATACTTTTAAAGGAAATGGTAAATAGAACTTAAGATAAAAGCAGAAACAAAAATATCTGTTTCTGAAACAGAATTTTGATAAGCAAGTCAAAATTTTTGTTATTTGAAAAATAACCACAGTAGAAAAGTTTTCTAATAGAATATAAAGAAGAGAGAAAAAGAAAACAGCAATATATGACATTAGGAAATAAAACATATAATTCCTAATACTGAGTGGATTTTTTTATCATGAAAATACTGTATACAAGTGCATAATAACAAACTTGATTTTTGATTTTTGATTAGGCATGCCTTAAGGAATAGATAAATTTCCAACCTTGACTCAGGCATTATAGAAATATGGAAACAATACATTTTAAAGAAATTGAAAAGTTGTCAGGTATACTTTCCAAGGAGCATGCTTTTAAAATGAGTTACAATGACCTTCAAGGAACATGTCATTCTTTTGTTATCTAAATTGTTAAGAAACACAGAAAAAGTTTTCTGTTCATTTTATGGGCTTAAAAATTTCTGGGGAAAAAAGATTTCCCCCAAAAGGAAACTACAGGTAAGTATTTCTTAGGAATATAGTTTTTAAACAGTCTAAATAAAATATCACAAGTTAAATTATTGAGGGAAAATATGACAAAGTAAAATTTAATCTAGTAACTTGGAAATACTTTTATATTAAGAAGCCTATCAATATGACATATCTTATTAAATAGATTGCTAAAGAAAAGCAAAATTTACTCTATGTATATACATACTAAAAGTATATTTGATGTATTTTATAAAGTGGTCATATCTAATAAATATCTTTTATAAATTAGAACATAAAAATAAAACACAATAAAAGGTATTTGTTGGAAATCAAAACACACAAAAGCAAAAGAGAGGAATTTTCATTAGAATTGTAAACAATATAAGGGTGTTCATATAAACACTGCTCATTTCTCTGGAGCTTGTAATTAAAACTGTGCTTGGAAAAATATGTGAAATATAAATGATCATTATTTATTATGTTAAATGACCTTATCTGCATTTCTTCCTAGAAATTTCAAGAGAATCATTTTACAGGCTATCATAATTGATAAGAATTCAGCAAGCTGGAGTAAATCAGTATTTAAGAATTTTATTGTTTTCTTTAATGTACTAGCGAGTCTTTTAGAAAAAGTGATAAGAAAAGAACATAGATTACACTATTACAATATGAACATATCACCCACAAAAGAGATTATACAGAAGGCCAAAAGACATGAAAAAATGTTCACTGTCACTTCTAAATGAGAGATGAAGATTAAAACTATAATGAGTTACCACCTTACACCAGAGAGAATGACATATAATAAAAGACCCCACCAATTGTGGGAAAGATTACAGAGAAAAAAGGGAATTCTAGCACATTGTGATTGAGAATCTGAATTTGGTCAAGCTATTATGGAAAGCACTATGAATTTATTTAAAGAAATTAAAACTAGAAATTCTTATTATCCAGAAATTCTACTTTGTTACTTAGCCACTGAATATAAAACCATCAACAAATTGTAGTGGAATATTCACACAACATTGCCTACACTTAGGTGTGGAAGTATCTTAAATCTCTTCTAAAAGACAAATGGATCATAAAGATGTGGTAAATACATGCTATGGAATATTGTACAGCCATAAGAAAGGAGGGAATGCAGTCCTCCATTTCAAAATGGAGGGAATTTGCAACAGTTATGTGCATTGAAATTAAGTCAAAATGATAATAAAAATTCTAGACATTCACATAACAAATGATTTGACAATGTTAAACATTTTGAAAAAACCAGCGGCTATTTTTGTGGGAGAGATTTGATGTGTAGGCTGGAAGCACAGGAATGAAAGGCTTCACCAGAGAAAGTGGAGAATAGAAAAGGGGGATTTACTGAAATTGAAATATACTGCTAAGAGACCAGTGGGCTAGGTAGGAGAAGTCTGTGCCCTGAAAGGAGTTAGGGTTCCCTTTTATAACCTGTCTTCATCAGCATTTAATGTCTGGGAAGTCAGTTTAGTTCAGAGAAGGGTAGGGGAAGAGAGGATTATGGTCTTAGAAGACCAACCCTCTTGACCCCAAGAGGATAATTTCCACAATAAATCCATCAAAGAACATTATAAAAGAACAACCTTTGCTCTGACAAACTGCAGTTCTTGTCTTTTAAATCTGCTATCTATATTTATATAGGCTTTTCAAAACTGCAGCTCTTTGCCTGCCTTTGTCTTTTCAGCCTTCTGCTTTTTTCCTTTCATTCAATAAACTTGCCATGTGCTGAAGAAAGGGAATGTCTACTGAATTCTTTCTCAGAGGGACCCAAGAACCTCATATATCGGACCCCATCACCTTGATGGACGTCAAGAGTAGAAAATTTGGAAAAGAGGCATCATTATGATATTGGGTGAGAAAACAAGCAAAATGGGATGCTTACCCAAACTTACAAATGGTGGGTAGCTGACCTTTTAAAGCCAGACTCACACCAGGTTATTCCCAGCCCACACATGCAGTAGCAAGATCACATAGACCTTAAAAGGCAGAAACAGACTTACTTATTAAAAGGGAAAAACAAACAAAAGTCACTGGAGGGTACAAGGAACCACTTTGGTAATCTTACCACATAGTCCAGTCTCCAGTCCAAAGAGTACATGGTTGCAGCAGCCATGTGCATCCACAAAATGATGGCTACCTCACCTCAAGCCAGATGAAGGAAACAAGATGGTGTCACCACTTCTTCAATGACACAGCTCCATCCACTCTAAGCCAGAAGAAGCCAAGATGATGTTGGCAATCCTTCTTCAAAGGACAGAGATTCAAATCCAATGAGAAAAACCAGGATGGCACTGTCAATTCTTTTCCAAAAGGCATAGTTCTGGCATTCTGCTCCAACTCCAAAGTGGCCCCAAAACCACAAGACTCACTCGATACAGCAACACAGCAACACAGAAGACTGTTAAGCTTTGCAGCTTCAAATTTAAACCAAGTTCTCAAGTACCAAATTTCCAAGTCAGCTTACATGAGTCACAAGTTTATGCAATATACTTCCCTGGGCTCCTCAGCCAGGGTCCAGGCTAGGGCCTGCATGCTCCCACACCTGGAAGCTGGCAGTTCCTGCTGATCCTCTGCTCTCTCTGTTATATCTCTTCTCTCTCCTCTCCACATGTTTTATCTCAGTCTGCTCCCTAGTTTCCTTAATCTCTTCTTTTGTGAGAAGAGTTAACTTCTCTTCTCCAAGTCTCCACCCACCAGGGCACACAAAGCCTGCCATTCTAATCCAGATGCTGGGGGTCATGCACCCCAATTTCAGCACAGTCCCTTATCAATAAGACCAGAATCTGGCTCACCCAAAGAGGAGGGGGCTTTGTGCTATTGAAAGGCGAGCTCTGATGAAAATTTTTCCAGAAGTAACCCAAGAAACCTGCTCTCTGAGCACAACACTTCTCTAAAATCAACTTTAATCTGAACCCCAATAACATCCTCCTGGGAAGAGGGAATCCACCAAACACGCTCTTTACTCAACACTGTACTAATAACTTTTGCTGCCATTTCCATCCTGCTGACCTGCTCTCCAGATGAAGGAATGGAGAACCCAGCTATCACATACATCAATTCCTTTAGGTAAGTCTCTCTCCACTTCTGTATACAAGCAAAGGGTTGGATGTTTACCTGCAGTGCCCTGGCAGAGTGTGAACATGACCCTTTCCATGAGGGTAGAGAAAAAGGCTAAAGACAGTATTGGGAAGTGAGGCCTGACAGTGCTGTAATTCATGAACAAAGCAAAAACATTGCGAATTTTCATTGAATTCTTGACAAAAACAGGATTTATATGCAAATGTCTACCAAACTATGACTGAAGAGAAATACTGAATGTATTGCAGCAATTGCTACATTTTTCTCTCTCCAAGCATATCTTAGTAGTTTTGCTTCTTATTTGAAGCTTAAGCTCCCAGAACAGTATTTAGTACATTTCTTATAATGCATCTGACACATTCTAGGTGTTAAAGAAAAGGTTAATTTCCTTAAAAAAGCCATTTTGTGCTGAAAGCTTGCTTCTCCAGTTGCAAGGAGGCTGCACCTAATTTCCCCATTTATCTTCAACATTCTTCCTTCTGCCTTTGAAACTCTTTAGTTTAGCATTAGCATTTGATTAACCTTTTATTCAAGAGACATCTGGGTTTTGTTACACACTATTATGCTGATTCTGGCCTGTTTTTATGGCTTATAATTTTCAAGTAGCCACAGTGCCAGGTAGTAAGGTCTTCTTTTATTGCTAATTTTTGCCAATAGGACTCCAGGAAGAGTAGCTTCCTTATTATGCAAAAGTTGTTCACTGTGGTGAAAACAAGCACAATCAAGTAGTAATAGCAAGATTTTATTTACCCTACAGAATTATTTGGAGGGAAGTCTTAGCTGGCTTTGCCTTACAATGTGCTTTTTCTGGAGGCTTTGAAAATTATATTTTCTACCAATTATATTAATATAAAAGACAATTTACTGAAAAACATTTAAACCAAGTTCATCATTACCATTCTATGATACATTTTCAGCAATTCTTGCATGTTCAAGTAATAAGGATTTTTTAAAATGTTCTCTGAGACCATTAGTGCTGACGTGTGGTGGGTCTGTGATATGTTAAAATTTGGGTGTTGTAGTCTACAGTCTAATTTCAAGATCTGGAGAAAGAGAAAGTCTTTTCTTATTACTTTAAGAATAGAGATGGGCCATGGTTGTGTTGGAGTGGTATCTACCATTTAACATAGCTGATATGTTATGCATTGATAGTAACATTGGGAAGAAAGCATAGATAGGAAGTAGGAGATACTTCCCTTTTGCTTTAGTATTGCAAATTTCAAGAAGGACTTAGCAATATTATGGAGATTTGACTTTCTGACTTGATTGTTTCAGGGCCCACATGAACAAAGCTTAGATTGACTATGCCAAGGTGTGATTGCTAGCCCTTCATTAGAATTCATAGTTTTCTTTCAGAAGTATAGATGGTGAGGAGAAAAGAAAAACAAGACTTTTGTAATGCTAAGATAATTGACAAGTCTCTGCTCCCAAAATGGAGGGAAAACAAGGAGAGAAACAAAGGATTGGCCATTTTAGGGAAATGGAGGTTCAGCTCTGGGGTTACAGCCAAGGCATGGAGAAAGAATCGGATCTTGGCCCATGAGCATTGGCCTGGGCTGATGAGAGACTTGTGATTTCTGGAGGTGATCATGAGGCCTGCCTGAGGAAAGCAATGTAGGGATGCAGCAGAACAGAAAAGCAGAGAGGTCATGAGGTTTTACTGTAAACAGGTAATGGTCTGGGGCAGTTGAACTCATAAGCCTTAGCATGCATAAGCTACTGGTGTGTGCTAAAGGAGTCCAAAGAATTTGGAGATTTAACTTTATGCTAGAGCTTGTTTTATCTGGTTTTGATAGCAATCCTGTTGATAGGGTGAGCTATCCTCCCTGGGTGTCATTGTCTCCTGTTTAAGATTGCAGATTTCCAGGAAGGTATGCTAAAATGTGAGAATGGCCTTGATTAGAATTTCCTTTCAGAAAGATACAAGAGGGAGGAAGAAGTGAAACAGGTTTTTATCTTTATAATGGAATAATTCAGGAGCTGTTCCTGGAAGGCAGGAAAACAGGAAGAATATATAAAGAGGTTTGAAACAGAGAGGGCAGAAAAAGGAAGATGGGAATTCAGATTGAGAGACAGGTTTGGTTTCGGCCATTTTGTAGGATGGAGATATGAACCATATGAGCTTGTTCATGTGGCCAAGTTCTGGGGCCTGCAGCCTTTAGCTGGCCTGGGCTAGCTGCATGTATGCTAAAGGCAGTTAAGAAGTTTGCAGATTTGAACTCCGTCTTGGAGTTTGTTTCACTGAGTTTGACTTGTGTCTGGAAGAGGCCGTGCAAAAGTTAGGCCTGAAAAGAAAGTGAACTTTGCTGGGTCCGGTACCATGAAGTTTCTTCTACTACCTGGAGGAAGACGACAAGGAAAAGATGGCATGGAAGAGAAGGAACATGCCAAAGGAAGAGGACTTCAAGCATCTGGAGATGAACTCTAACTGGCTGATTTTGGTGAGATGATCAAGACTGAGAGACTGAGGATTTTTAGACAATCTGGGAAAGGAGTTTGAACAATGTTGAGAAAGGTTTTGGACAATGTTAAAGTAATTTGAGTTTTACTTACATATTTCTTTTGTAGTAACTAGGACATCACTTTGTTAGAAATAAATTAGTCTGCACAGATAGTCTTGTTTTGACTTGGCATTTTGGTTGAGAAGGCTGGGGATGGTGGAAAGGACCCATGAGTTTAAAAGAGGGTAAATTGAGGCAAACTAGTCTAAAGTTTAAACTGTGTTCTAAGTTTTTCTTTTTAGGTCTGAAAGAGGGGAAGAGAGCTGAGAGAAGCTGGTAGCTGATGTTTGCGTACCAATGGTGGAGGTGAACAGTGAAAATGCTAATGAACAGTTTGTAGCCTGCTTTATAGAGAGAAGCAGGCATAAGTGTGTCTAGTTCAAGTAAAAGAAGCAGGCAGAGATGTGTGTTAAAGTCAAAGTCAAAAAGTCTCTTTCTCTTTTACCCTGTTCCACTGTGGTGATATTGAGGGGCCATATACCAAACATGGCAATGGTGCATTATAATAGCAGCCATTGTGCCCTGGTGAGCGGAGACTTGGAGAAAGGAAGCCAAGCCTTCCCACAAGAGGAACTGAGAAAGAGAAGGGATTTAAGGAGAAAAGAGAAAGCTAAATGGAAGAAGAGAAGAGGGAGAGAGAGAAAAGAGTAGCAGCAGGGAGGCTGAAAGCCTCAGAGCTGCCCTGCCACGTGCAGCAGCAGGATAGGAAAGAAAACCACGCTATGGGCTTCCATTCCCAGCCTGGGCTGTTGAAGAGCCTGGGAAGCATGTTGAAGAAATTTGTGTTCAGTGTAAGCTGATTTGGAAATGTGGCACTTGAAAACTTGTTTTAACTTTGAAACTGAGAACTTTGGGAATTGTCTGGAAACCTGAAGAGAACCTGGAGTGTTGCTGCTTTTCTCGTGAGACATGTGAAGTAGTTGCTGCTGTTGTATTGAGTGAATCTTGTTGGTTTTTTGGCCACTTTAGAGTTGAAGCTGAAAAAATGTTGGAGCTAGATCACACCATCATCTTAGTTTCTTCAGAATCTCCTTCTTTTGAGGTGGAGCCATAATACCATCTTGGGTTTTTTTGGCTTGAAGTGAATAGTTGTGCCTTTGGAAGAAGATTGACAATGCCATCTTGGTTTCGTCATCTGGTTTGAAGGTGGGACAGTGCCATTTTGTGGACACACTTGTGGCTAAGGATCCATGTGCAGTTTTCTTGGGACTAGAGACTGAACTGGTTGGTAAGATAAACAAAGCATTTATTCTCAGTGACCTTTGTCTGTGTTATCTTTTAATGATAAAATCTGTTTTTGCCTCTTCTTAAGGTTAGTGTGGTCTTGTTACTGCTCATGTGGGCTGGGAAAAACCTGAAGAGTGTTTGGATTTAAAGGGCCAGCTGCTCCTGGTTGTAAGTTTAGTTAAATAGCCTGTTTTGCTTGCTTTGTTACCCGATTTCAATTTGATTCAGATGTCTTTGGAGAGAGTGTAAGCAAGAATTGAGAAAATGATCCTGACGTTGGTTCCTGTATATTGGAGCTTTTCTACTGACTAAAGTTGAAGTGGATGCCGAAAGAAAAGAACACCACATCTTGGACCACATGTATGTTTGGAGGAAGCCAAAATAGATGCCAAAGGAAGAAAGAGGAATGTCCTGCTTTTAGATGATATGTTTTTGAACTCTGATTGGGCATGTGGTGAGGTGACCAGGGGCTAAAGGACAGTTTTGGACATGTGGTTGGGTAACTAGGTGTTTCATGTTTATTTTGTAGCACATGTAATGGGGTAATTGGGGTAGCTGGGGTTTTACATGGTTATTTTACAGTCCATATTCAGGTAATCAATTGCTTACTTAGTAATAAATAGTTTAATGAGTTTAAGAGTTTGATCTGGCTTTGGGATTACATAGCAACATTGTATGTAGAGAAAGAACCCTGATGGGGGTAGGCATGACAGGTCTAAGAATAAAAGCTTTGTGTGTGTGTGTGTGTTTTTTCAGTTGGGATGTAAAGGGCCCGGGGGCAAGCAGTCGCTATCTAAATGACAAAATAATTTATGTGTGGAAGTTTAAGGGTTAATAGAGGCTTTTACCCCTTTGTATCAGATTAAAGGGTAAAAGTTTTTCTCTGGTTTAGAAAGCTGGTAAAAGGATCTTAGTAAAATCTTGCTTTGGTTTGAAGGTTACTATTCTTATGGAACCATTCTACTCCACCTGTTTTGTCTGAAGGAAGAGCTCAAAATACAGGCTCTTCAAAAATTAAGGGTAAGACACAGGGTCAGGCTACCCCTGCAGGGCCAGGTTAGGCAGGTAAACAGGAAACTTCAAGAAAAAAGTGACCAGAAAAACAAACTTCAAAAGGAATTTTCTCCATTACCAGAATTGGATACGCCAGATTACACACACCTGGGGTCTGAGAAGAATGCGGTATTAACAGGACATTAATAACAGATAAGAGGTTTCCAGTCAAACAAGAACAAAAGCTGTTCCTCAACGCTGTGACTTCAACCAATCACAAAGAGACAAATAAGGCCTTAGAATAATTAAGGGAAAAGTTCATAAATGATGAGTGAGAATTCATTTTGGTGTCGTTGCCCCTCTCTGAAACTTTTCCAGGGAGTTCTGTTTTTCTATTTCCTTTTATTTCTGATCTATTCTTCTGAGTAAATTAACCTCTTTATTTACCTAAGTCATTGAAGTTCTTTCTGCAGCTTTATGAGACAAAAATCCTGATAAAATTATGGTAACAAGGGCTACTCAGAGATTCATAGCTAACACACACCTGCTGTCTTACATTAGGAAACAAGAGGGAGCTATGACAGATGTCATTCTTAGAGATTGAGGCAAATGGATATGGTAGAAGAGACTATGCAATATGGCAGGATATAAAGGTGAAAAATCAATCTCATAAACACAAGTGTTATGGGGACAAGACCAGGGTGAGACCAAAGGTGTGAAGGTGAAATAATTCACCAGTGATAGAATAGAGAACAAGAAAGACAAATTTATTGAAATACCCTGCAAGGGAGCAGGGCATGAGATGGGAGAAGTCTGCTGCAAAGGAGGATTTATACTCTTCTAGACTGTTTTATCTGGGTTTTCTAACTGGAGCACCAGTTTGTATCAGTTGTCTGCTGGGATGTTTGGTCTTAGTGCTGACCTTTGACATAGAAACATATCCTGATCTCTGTTTCTGCATTCCTGGAGCTTGGCTGGTTTGTCTGGTCATGGTGGTGGAATTCCAGTCTGACGTCCCCAACTTGCCTCATTGGTCAGAAGTGGGAGCTTATTTTTTAATTTTATTAAATTGTGACCTAACAGCAAGTAAACAGAAAAGCAAAACTAAATTTTGTTAGCAGGAATTTTCAAATTTTCATTGCCAGTCATAAAACCTTCCCATGAAGATTTCTCACTAAAGTTTAGTTCACACTAAAAAGTGACTTTTTGTGGGGCATGAGGCAAGGTGAAGCAGGTAAATTGTGACCAGCATGGTGGCCATTCCAGTCAGTGGACTAGGCTGGGGGGCTGATACTGCCTAGGTGTGTAACAGTATAATCCCATAGAAAGAGGAGGTTCCAGATTCCCTACAACACCAAGGAAGGGTGAGGTGCAAGGGAAAGCTGGAGAGGACTGGGAAAGAAGACTGGAGGGATAAGCCCTGGAGGAGACACATGTTGCAGAGACATGTGAAGAAGAAACCATACTTTCTTTTCAGCCTTGGACTTATACCAGGGACTTGGGAGTGTAACCAGAGGATGCTGCTGGAAAAGAGCACCAATGAGGAGGAATGACCTGGATGAGACATGTCTTGAAGGTAAATGGAAAAGGAGCACTGTGGACACAGTCTGGGAGGAGCTGATAAAAGCAGCAGAAAAGCAGAGTGAGAGGAGTACACCATTATGGGATTTGGCCCAGGGATCAGGCCAAGGCCCAAGCAGGAAACCCTGGTATTTGGCCACCCCAGGAGAAGAAAAAGTTATAAGAAATGCAAGTACAGACCTTTGGTTTGGAGACTGGGATTTGGACCTCTGAAGAGATGCTAGCTTGTTGGAAAAACTTGGAACCTGGAAAATTTGGAATTTGTGTAAGCTGGAAAAGCTGGAGTTTGTGTATGCTGAAAACTTGGAATCTGGAAAGCTTGGAATTGGCATACTTCTGATGAGGGGAGAAACTTGCTGGAAACTAGAATCTGAATGCCTCCCAGAAACGGGCAGTTGAATCTCCTAGAAACTGGAAGTTGTGCCTCCCAAAGACAGGGAGAAGTGAGACACCATCTTTGGAAAGGAGCTTTTTTGTCTGAGGCTGGGTTGGAAGATACCATTCTGAAAGTAATTTTTGAAATAGGCTCCTTGTGATTTAGGACTGTAGAGACTGAACAATAACTGGGGTAAGTAAGATAAGAGGCCACCTGTGGTCTCAGTGACTCTTGCTTCTTTCCATGTTTGCAAATAAATCTTGTTTTTGCTTTTTCCAAAACCTGGTTTGTCTTGCAATTGGGTGTGTGGGTGGAAGAACTCAGAGAGAGACTGGTTAAAGTACTATTTAGTTTTGGTGCCTGTTTGCATCTGGTTTTAGGAGGACGTGGAAGGAGATACTTGAAAGAGCCAGAGACATGGGTGAGAAATCTGTGGGAAAGCTGACAGTAGCAGCCTTTGTCTTGACTTGGATTTTGATTTTGCTGTTTTCCTTCCAGACTGGCTTGGCTGCTTCTGTTCCTTTCCTATTGATTCTCATCAGGAACCCATCCTAATGCTTGTGGCAAATTTTCAGGCCTCAGCTGTCCTACTTTGGGCTAGTCCTGTTTACCTGAACAATTTTCTCCATGATGAAATAGGTTGCTTAACTATTTTGAAATCTCTTCTTTCCCTTCTGTCTAGTACCTACTTTCTATTGTATTAAACTTATTTTTTATTGAAGGTCTTATGCACTAGAGTATGCTTGTCTTGATGTGGTAGATGGCAGAATCTATTTATAGCAGGCAAATTTGAGGTTCCCAGGGTGCACCTCACCCTGCCCTGTAACACCAAGAACTATACAAAAGGCAAAGGATTAGAGGACCTAGAAGACAAAGATTTTAGAAAAGTAATTTTGAAAATGCGAAGTGAGGTAGTGGAAGGGCAATCTAACACAGACAGGACCTCAGAGAAGAGATACAGTAAAAAAAGTTCTTCATTAAAAAATTGAAGATATTAAAAGAACACATAAAGAGATGCTGAATGAAATGAGGATATATATGGAAATATTATCAAATAGATTGAAGAAGAGATGATTTTGTAAATTGAGGACAAATATACAAATGACCGTGGTGGAAGAAGAGAGAAAAAAAATTTAGAAAAAATAAAATTTTATCAACTATTAGAGTTGGAAACATGCAGAATGGGTATACCTTAAAGTAGAGAGGAAGAGAAAGAGAGCAAAATGTAGAGAGAAAGAAAAAGAAAAACTATATTCAAAAAAGTAACTGAGACACTCCAAAATCTAAAGAAAGAAATGAAAATGATGCCCAGCAAGCAGAAAGAACATTCACATTTCTAAATGTAAATGACCTTTACTAAGACACATCATTGTTAAATCATTAAAAGTCAAAGATAAAGATAGCAGTTAAAGGAGAAAAAAAGAATGCAACATACAAAGGAATCATACTTTTTCCACATTGTCCAGCTGACAAGCTCAGTATTAGAACAGAGTGGAAGGATACTCCTAGCTTCCTCAAATGGCTCCAGGAATAGTCCAGTGCTTTGTATGCAATCTCTCTTTTAATTCTCATCTATCAAGACTTATTGACAGTTTTTCAAAGAAATGGAATAAACAGTTGCAAAATTTGTATGGAATTACCAAAGACCTTAAATAGTCAAAGTAATCTTGAGGAAAAAAGGAAAAATGGAGATATCATTTGTCCTTATTTCAAATAATAGCATTAGTAATCAAAATGTAATAGCATTGGAGCAAAAACAGAAAAATATTAAAGGAATAGAATAGAGGTCCCAGAAATAAACTCACACAAATATGGACAGTTAATCTTTGACAAAAGAGCCATGACCACACAATAGAGAAAAGTTTTTTAACAAGTGGTGTAAGGAAACTTGGACAATCATATACAAACAATATGAAAGTAGATATCTACTCAATTATGTACATAAAAATTAAATCAAACTAGATTAAAATCTTGGATATAAACTTGAAAACATAAGATACTTTAGAGTAAACATGGGTGATATACCCCTGTATATCAATTGCAGAAATGAATTTGGGGAAATGACTCAAGAGAAACAAAAATAAACAAGTGGAACTTCCTCAAAATAAGAAGACTTTCTTCATAAAGAATTGTTTTGTTTCCTCAAAACAAATCATATACCAAAAAAAAAAAAAAGGCTAGGAGAAGATATTTGCATATCACATCACTGAAAAGGGGTGAATTGCCAAAATAAAGAACTCAAACAATTCAACAAAGAACAAACAATCCAATAAATAAAATAGGCAAAAGAACTATATAGACACTTCTCCAAAGAAGATATTCTGTTGGTCTATAGGATTATAAAAAAAAATACTCAACATCACTTATTATATGGGAAATGCAAATCAAATTACAATGATATGTCACCTTACACCTGTAAGAATGATCTATTTCAAAAATATAGGAAACAACAAATGTTGATGAAGATGTCCAAGCTACATGAACTCTTGTCAAGGATCTATATGTCAATGGAGAATATAGGTGGAACCACATAACTAGACACAGAAATGTGGATTTAAGCTCTAGATTATTGAGGAAAGTGAAAAAATTTCCATGAGACTCATTTTGTCCACCTTTGCCCATAAAGAGACTTGAATACAAATAAGGAAGATAAGAAATTTCTGTTGTAGCTGTTCCTCATATAGAGGATGAGTATTTTATTTAGGTGGGATGTATAACTTGAAGAGCCTAGAGCTGTTATCTGAGTGTACTTTGTCTCTTTCCTTAACATGAAAATGTAACTAGTGGTTTAATTCATCAACCAAGAAACTGAAATCTTAAACAGTTGTTTAAGATGCTTACTCTATAGCTTGTCCTTTTTGATAGCTAAATAATATTCCATTGTCTAAATATGTTACAATTTTTTATCCATTTGTCAGTTTGGGGGCATTTGGATTGTTTCCATATCTTGACTATTGTAAAATATTGCTGTTCTTACTTATGTGAAATATAGATATATCAAGCAAAAGGACATGAACTGCCAAGCCTAAGAAGCTGACTATAGAACTGAAACATTCAGTGCCCAGGAGGGGGAGGAAAGTAGGAAAATCAGGGGAGGGAGGAACACAAGGCAATATAGTGATGGGTCATGGGTGATAAGGTGATGGGAGGACTATGAAGACTTTCATGATTTAAGAAAAAAAATTTAATAAAAAAGAAACAAAAAACAAAACAATTTTGTCTTGTTTGTGTAGTGATCATAGAGAAACACTGAGGAAAGGATCAGGTTCTTAAGTGGGGCAGGACTTGTAGAAGGTACTTTGGTAAATGATTGATAAGCTAACTGTATTAATGGGACATAAGCCACCATAATTAGGTCTAACTCCCTAATGAATACTCCAATATTTCAGGCAAAATACTAAGAAGTAAAGAAAAATCCTTTTTTTTTGAACAGGAACAGATAAATAATCTGAGATCTGAATAAACTTTATATCATGGTAGAGATAATAACTTATCTACAAAGCCCACCTAGATTCATTCTCTCAACTTGTATGCTACGTAAGAGAAAGACAAAAGATCTTCATTAAAAAGCACCCTGGCATAACACTTTTTGCACAGCATGTATGCTTTTTCAAAGGAAATATTTCCACTAATGAATCCATTTACTTATCCATTAGTTATTAGACACTTTTTAGAAAAAAACTTTGCTGTAATTAATGTGGCTATCCTTTAGCCCTCCTTTGGAGATTTATTTTTATTCTGAGTTATAGAAATAAGATGATGAGGGTGTATTATATTGGTCCATGGAGCATGTATGTACTTTATATAATAATGGAGACTCTTCCCTCTTTTTCCCCTTGATTATGTTTGTCTTGAAAATGAACAGTCCATATGCTAAAGATAATATTTGGGTCAAAAGAAATTACAGTGAATGAAAGAAATTAATGTTATAAAGTCATATAAAAATTGGCAGAAATGGAACACCAAGAGCCATTCCCACCTTCTCTCTCCTTCAAAGTCTTTAGATATTATAGAATAATAAGAGATTGACATATTTTTAAATAAACATATTAATTAGTTAACTGATTTGGAAAACAGGAAAGGGTGCTTTCAGCAGTACCAGGAGAAATTCCTTATAGAATCAGAGTAATAAAGATGATTACTGGTAGGAGAAAACTGGTATGGATTTTGATCCAAAAAACTGGTATGGATTTTTGGTATGGATTTATATTAAAGATAAGGCTGTATGTAAGGGCAAGAGTCAGTGGTTTATTGGGGCATCACAGTAGAAATAGCCAGGTGGGAGAACTGCTAATTGTCCTACAATTCCTAGAAAAATGCCTTTTTGTCTACAGGCAGGATCACTGATGACTGGATTTAGCTAAGAGTGGCATGAGACATCTGTTCTCTTATAAGTAAAGGTGGTTGGGTACCTTGCTTTCTGTACAAGATGGTCATGACTTACATGACCTACAGTTGTTTAGTAACAGATACCACATAGTGATTCATAGCAACTAAGTAAGCAGCCAATAAAGATGAGTATGTGATAGAAGTAACCAAAGTAAGCATCCCAGTCACGTTAAGTTGGCAGGTTAAATAAAACAAAGTGAAAAATTACATACGGCAGCTTACACACCTAAATCAACCACCCCAATCTATAATAGGAACAGGGGAAGAGATCTTTGAGACATTCTCAGCATCACTATGGGAATGGAGGTAGCATTTTAAGGACTGGAACTAGTTGTATAAAGCACCCAATGTTAGGATCTTACAGACCTTAGTAATGCTGGTCCCCAAAAGGAGCACCTGACTTCAAAACACATTGGTTTTCCTTCTGGATCTCAGTTTTCATCAGGGTCAGGGGAAGTGTTCAGGTAAGAAGGTAGTTACAGGTGAGAGGTCACATGGATATGGGAGAAGCACAATCCCTGCCTCTCCCCCCATTGCACAATAGAAGGAGAAAGAGGTTACTATCAAAATATATCCAGTAGATGAGCCATCAACAATAATGATGGGTGAATCAACTGAACAGGCAGATGGAGTACCCCGTTGTCCCCAAGTAGAAAGCTTTGGTGAGCTTCACTAGAGTCACTTCACATTTAAGTGAAAATATTTATTCTCAAAAGGGATATAAATGAAGTTCAAGTAAAAGAAAAGAAGATGGTAAGAAATCATATTGACAAGTTGTATTGATATGACTTATCAGACCTGCTAGGGAAGTGGAGTTGCAGTGAGTAAAGATGAATAATCTAGCGAGGCTACTGGAAAGCAAATCAGAATGACTGATTTTTGCAGCAGATACAAAGTTTCTGAATTGTTTACTGAGAAATTTATCATTTGTCACACTTTACATATGTAAAAATTGTTAAAATACAGCAGTGAATAAAAGTACTAATACAAGTAAATTTCAGAAGTCAATGTCACTGTAATTATGAGCTAGTGAATTAAATATTACTAATCATGGCTGTTATTTTTTGATTGTTTATCTTAGTATTATCTCATTTAATGCTTATATCAGCTTTAAATGCTATTATTATTAATAACTACCTTTTTATAGATGCAATCACAAGAAGTCAAATAACTTCCACAAATGTATGCATTTGGAAAGCAGAATTTTACACCTGAAATTAAAATCTGAGTCTATTCAAAGCTAACGATCTTGACCTCAAGACTATCCTTCAGACAGATGGGAAAGTTACAAGAATTCAGAGAACAACAAGAGTTCAGATTCACTCTCTTGAATCAGACCAAGTCACCTTTTCTATATTTCAAAGACAATTTAAATCCAATATAATTTGTTATTTCATAAGGTGCTGGTTTGAACTTGAAAAAAATATTACTTGAGGTTCTTTTAAACTTGCTTCCTACACATTTTTAGTCAGGTTATTTAGGTTTTTTTTTTTTTTTCAGCACAAAACTTAAAATGTTGCTCTGAATCTCTAAAACAATAATAACATTTCACAATTTGCAGAGAAATTTTGCTTCTGATTATAATAGTAGCATCATAAAATAAACAGGGCTGATGACCATCATTATTTCACAAATGGTGTTGAGAACCATAAGCACTAAGTGGTTTCTGTAATTCACACAGATGATAAATGACAGAGCTGTGATTAGAACTCACAACTTTTGATTCTTTCTTCTACTACACACATAGTTCTTCCAGAAGCACCACTGATGTCACAGCCCTGAAAGGCCTTTTTTTTTTTTTTTTGACACATTGGAGAAGTTTACCTCTTTCAGATCTTTCTTTAAATTCTCTATTTTCTTGGATTGAATAAGACTGACAAAGAATGCATACCATTATAAGAATGCTTTTATTAGCTAATATTTCCCAATATTAATAGTTATTATAGTAAGTATGAAGTGAAATTTGTCAACAACTTCTAGTGTGTTGTCTCCAAAACTAAGCTACTCCAAAACCAAAACAAACTTACAGGTTAATTATAAATAATACCACAAAACAGTAACATAGAAATAATTAACATTGACTACAAGAGCATATGGCTATACTATGGACACTGGGAGGAGTGTCTTCAGAGTTCAGCCTGCCTGTTCACTTGATCATACTCAAAGCCAAGACTCAATTCTCTTCCACTCATGCTCATTTGCCCTGATGGGAACATGTGTGCCTTCTGCTTATGTATTGCTAAAGAATGAACAACTTCCGAAGTTAGTAACTTGAGACAACTATTTCAGTTGACTTAAGATTTCATGAGTGAGAAATTCGAAAGAAACCTAGTTATGGGGGTTGTTTCTAGGTAGCAGCAATTGGAGTGACCAGGGCTGATGATAGCTCTAGTTTCAAGATGGTTTCTTCACTCACTTGGTTGGTATCTTGGGGCTAATTGCCATCTCTCTTGCCTCATGATATATCAGTCTTTCCACATGACTAAAGATCCTAACAGAAGGGTGCTCTCAGGATAGTCACACTTCCTACCTGGAGTAGTCATAATTCCTACCTTGGTGTTGGCTTTCAAGAAGCAGAAGTAGGAATTACCAGGTCAGGTAAGGGCTATACCCAGTACAGGCACAGCATCACTCCCACCATATTTTTCTGGACAAAGAGTCACAGAGCCTGTTCATATTTAGAGATGGGAAAGTAAATTCAGTGTACTGGTAGAGAAGACGCCAGATCTCATTGCAGAGGTAATACATGATAAGAGATACTCTAATCATTAAGAAAATGCAGGAGGTGCCCTAGTTTGGCATGAGCACCCTATTTGTTCTCATTAGTCAGAGAATGTAAAGTAGTAATTGCAACAAATATAATTGTAAATGTGAGTGCTGAGTGTGTGGGAATGTCTCAGTCCCAATAACCCCCTGTAATAATAGAATAGGCTTTTATTCATTTTTATTATCATCTTGACTAACAAATTGGGACTTGAACTGTTCTCTAAATCCAGTTAGTTTCTACTTTCTGAACACATGGGAGCACTGTGCTAGTTGGTTTACATTGAGACATATGTTTTGCCTATTTCTGCCCAACGGATGATAAGAAGTAATATGTGCCATTTTCAAGTGACCGCATTTACAGATGGATTTGAACTCATCATTTTTTATTTGTCCTTTTTATACCAGTGTCCTGGAATTCATGAATTAGGATGATGACATTTCAAAAAGTAGAATCTTCAGCCCCACCATTTATTGAAAGATTGTGTTAATTAGAGCCTCTGTTGATTCAGGCCGGGCATACAGCATGAGTGGACATTAAACATTTGTATATCAAACAGCTGGAAGATGGGGGTTAATTTGTTATTGTAGCACATTTTGGCTTGTTTTATAATAAAATGTAACAATAAAATATGTCTACTATTCATCACTATTTGGTAGGAAATGGCAAGAATTCTTATAATATAACTTGAGGAACACTGTTTAAATTCACACGAATTTTTTAAGGAGTAGAGGCAAGCAAGAACAACTGGAGAGGTAAGTGAGAAAATGCAAAGGAAGTAGAAACTGTCACCTTTTCTGTTCTTGCAAAATTTGTTTGTGAAGCTAATATTTCAAAGATGAATTCATCCTTCTAGCTTTGATGTATTATGTTTTTTTTTTTTTTTTTTTGCAGACATTTTCACTTTAATAAGATTCCATGATGGAGAATAAAAATTAAGGACACTTATTTTCAGGCTCATATCACATGAAAAAACAGTGGAGAATTTTTTTTATTGCTTTGATATAAGTAAAATATAAGTTATATTGTAGTCATGGAGAATATGATCCTTAGCTGAATTATTTCTGAGATACTATAACGTATTCAGTTAAAAGCAATCACTTTATTAAATTTCAGAAAAACTTGATTTGGTCCACTCTTGAGTGCCAGTTGGTATTCTTATGATTAGCAATTACTCATTGATCTTTGATTAAAATGTTTCATGATTAAACATCAACCAGTTGCAGATGTCTAGGCAAATTATTACCAAATTCAAAGGACAAAGTCAAAAACTAGTTGGTTGGTGATTTTGGTCATGTGAAAATCTAAATTAGATTGCTCCATGGCAAACAAACTGATTGTTCAGAGAGCAGTGTACCAAACAAATCAACTAGATTCAGAGTGATGTAGTTAAGCCAAATAAATCCGGTCTCCAAATAGCCTCCCTGGTGAGACACTGTTTTTCACTTAACCTAAATAATGTTTTTGTCATTTTGTATGCTTTATAATTTCATTTTAGTATGGGCTAGTGTGAGATGCTCCTCAGTCAGTATTAATAGGTTTATATCAACTTAGACAAAAAATTCTAACATTTTTCCTGTCCCATTAACCTTTATTTATTAAGAACTGGTTGAAGATACTGATGTTGATCATAATCATAAATGACAAGAAACTGGAAAGGAGATTAATTCAGGATCTAATAAAAATTTGACAGGCCATAATAAACTGAAACAGTAAAAAATTTAAAAAGTAAACCTAAGTTCTTGCTTTAGGACCAATAATCCAAGAATGTTTTAACAGCATGTTTGAGAAGAACTTAAAAGTTTTGACTACTTGTAGGATGACTATTAATCAATAACAAGATCTATGACTTTTAAAAAAGTCTATAGTGATCCATGGTTTATTAATAGAAAAATGACTTCCCAAATTTGTGGAGTGAATGTCCTATGGTACTTGACATCAACAGACTGTAGCTGGATTATGCAGTTAGTTCTTAGACAATGGTCAGAGAGAGAGAGACGATTGTGAAACACAGTAAGGGAAAACCAACTAAAACAGCTGAAAGAACCAGGCATGTTTACTATGAAGAAGGTTCAGGGGATGTGATAACTATCTTCAAATATTTGAAGGATTTTCACATGGAGGATGATGTCACCTGACTCTAAAAACAGAATCTGGACTGTAAACCAATACTTTAGGATTACCTTGAGGAAGACATTTTATGCAAACGACTTAATTGATAGTGAAGTCAGCAGCTAGTCACAGAGGTGTCTTTGCCAGATTCTGGTTCATCTATTTTGGGAAGTTATAGAAGAGGTTGCAATAGAAAAATCCATTGTGCTGACAAACTTTCTTTAGTTTGGAGCATGTGTTAAGAATTTTTTACTTAGTCACTAATATTTTTTAAAAGACACAAAGGTTGGTAGCTTGGTATTTACTAATTTTATTGAAAAATTGAAAGATCTAGTAAATGTGGGCCTCCATTTTTATGTGGTAGCAATTGTCTGAGTTAGATCAATCTTTTGAAAAGTTATACATACTTTCTGGTTCTCAGTAGTTCCCACTACTCCCTGTTGTGATGCAAACAGTCATTTTTCCTTTCAATTGAGTTACTAATTTACTAATATTAAACTTACCTCAACATGTAGCATACTTGCCTGACCTCTCTAAGCATTCTGGTTGTATTCCAGATTGAACACACTGTTTGATTGGGTTGGAGGATAAAACTTGTTTAGAAATCAGTGGCTTTCAAACTTAATTTCTTAGTTGAAATACTCCCCATTTACTCACACTTAATTTACCAAATGAAATCTTATATGAAATCCCAATTTATGAAGCTTGACAGAGGAGCTATTATCTTTGGTATAGATGAATAACCTTTAGCTCCTCATCTAATATTTTCTATAGGTAAGGAAGAATAGAATTTTAGTTTCTGACAAACTGGCTTAATTTACAATAGATTTAAAATTATTTGTGAAAGTTAAACATAGTAACACAAGAGATAGTTCTTCCAAACATTTGGAGTTTAATAAAAAAAATTTTTTTTTCAGAAATCAAAAGTCCAATGGAACCAAAGTTGGTTCTTTGAAACAATAAACAATTTAGCTAGATTCACAGGGAAAAAAATGGAGAGAAACTCTAATAGAATCAGAAATGAGTGAGAAGTTATAATTGACATCTCAGAAATGCAGAGAATTATGAGAGACTAGTGTGAACTTCTTTATGGTTATTAGGTAAGCTAGAAGAAATGGTCACATTTTATGAAACATACAACTCTCCAAAATTGAACCAGGATGAAATATACAAACAGAATAGACCAATTGCAAGCAAGGAAATTGAAACAGTAATCAAAGTGTTCTAAACAACAAAAGGACCGGATAGTTTCACTAGTAAGTTATATAAAGTTTTCATAGATAACCTAATGCTTATTCTTCCAAAAATTTCCAAGAAATAAAAGAAGAGGGAATGCTGCCAAATATATTTTACGAGACCAACATTTTTATACCGAAAGCAGACAAGACTGTGGCACGAAAAGAAAACTAGAGATCAGTAACTCTGGTACAATAAAACAATGTCCATTCTCTCCATTAATATTCAACAAAGTATTTTAAATCCTAGATAGAGCAATTAGGTTTTATATCTATATCTATATATAGCAATCCAGACTGTAAATGTAGATGTTAAATTATTTGTAGATCACATGATAGTATACACAGAAAACCTTAAAGATTCCACTAAAAATACTAGAAGCAATAAATTAGTCATAAAGTGGTGGATTACAAAGTGAGCATATAAAAATTGATTGCTTTCCTACATACAAACAATGAACTTGAAAAGATTGAAAAGATAAAAATCAAGAAAGGGATTCCATTTATGTATGCATCAAAAAAAAAAAAAAAACAAAAAAACAAAATACCTAGGAATAAACTTAATAAAATAGGTGGATGTCCTGAACATTGTAAGACATTGTTTTTAAAAATGTAAAGAAATGGAAAGATATTAGAATTGCTAATGTGGTAATTTTACCCCCAAACAATATATAAATTCAATGCAATCCCTATGAAAGTATCAATGGAATTCTAAAAAAAAAAAAAAAAAAAAAAGAACAAACATTACTGAAATTTACATGGACCCCAAATAACCAAAAACAATTCTTGCAAGCAAGAAAAACAAAAATCATTACCCAGATTTAAAAGTATATCATAAAACTATAGTAATCAAAATGGTGTGGTATTGGAGACTAAAAATAAACACATAGACCAACAAATTGGAGGCAAGAGCCTGGAAATAAACCCATATGTATATAGATAGGAAATGTATGACAAAGGTTTTGAAAGTATACAATGAAGGAAGGAAAGTCTTTATAGCAAATAGTGTTGGAAAATTGGACAGTTACATAAAAAGAGTGAAACAAGACCAATATCTCACACCATGAACAAAAGTCAACTTGAAATGGATTAAAGATTTGGATTAAGATCTGAAACCTTAAAATACATAGTGGAAAGCATAGGCAAAATTCCTGGCATTTTTTTTCAGATTATATTTTTTGGGAATTCAACTCTAAAGGCAAGGAAAATAAGAATAAAGCTTAACAATGGTAATATATCAAACTAAAAAGCTTCTGCTCAGGAAAGAAACTATCATTGTAATGAAAAGACAACCTACCAAATGAGATAAAGTATTTGCATATCATATATTTGACAAAGGATTAATATCCAAAATCTACAAAGCACACATACACTCAGCAACAAGAAAACAAAGAACCCAATGAAAAAACAGACAGATCTAAATAGACACTTTAATGATGAAGACATAGAGAGCACCAATACACAAATGAAAAACAGTTCATCATGCTTATTATGAGGTAAATGCAAATCACACTTACAGTGCGACACTGCCTCCTATCTGTGAGAACAACCCATTGCAGAAACAACAAGAATTGGCAAGGATGTGGGAAAAGGGTACTCTGATATTGGTTAGAGTATGGACTGGCATAGCCCCTTATGTAAAACAGTATGAAGTTTTCTTTAAATATGAAAAATGACCCAGCAATTCCACTCCTACATAGCTACCCAAAGGTTGCAAAAACACTGATTTGAAGGAATATAAGCATTCTTAGGTTAATAGCAGCTCTATTTGCATGATAGCTCTAACTACATTATGAAAATGACCCAAGTGCCCCATGACAGATGAAGGTATTAAGAATATGTGGCATATATACAGAATATTATTAATCTGTAGAAAAAGAAGAATCTTTCCATTTGTGACAACATGGATGAAACTGGAGGGCATTATGCTAAATGAAACAAGTTAGAAGGTGAAAGCCAAATATATGATGATTTAATTTACATGTGAAATATAGAAAAACAAAAAAAAATGGATGGACAATACAAATAGTAGAAACCTGAATGTAGCGTTTGAGAGTCAGGGATGGGGAATAAAGGAGGAGTGGCCCCATGGACTATAGTAGAAGACTATGCAAGCCTTGGTGATCGGGTGTAGTGTAAAACCATATAACTGTATGGTTATGAGTTGTGAACCTGTACTTCTGACTCAAATAGTGTTGTATGCCAATATTACTCTAATACACAATAATAGCAATAATACAATGAAAATAAAAATAACATAAAAAGAAAAAGGAAAAATCCCATTTCATGAAGCTGCACAAAGGAAAGATAACACTCTAGTGGTAATATCTGGGTCTATTCCTGATTTTGTCTTTAACCAGTTGGAGATACTTCCGTCTTGCCCTTGAAATCTCACAGAACTAGACCAGTGAAGGCATTTTGGACACCAACTAGTCCATATTGCCTTCCACTATAAATATGTATGGAAATTAAAGATTTGGAGATTTGTTCGAGGACACAGGTTTCACTGGTGTCAGAAGTAGTTATTAGGATTCAAAATGATCTCAAGCTGCATCTTCTCCATCATGCTCCCTGATAGACAATTATTTCCATCTCTCCCGGCAATAGATTTGAGTCTCTACTTTTCTTCAGTTCTCTGGGAGGGCTTTCTCATGTCCTTTCTCTGAAGTTTTCTTAACTACCCCTCAAGCAATTCTTTACATGGTGAACTGCTCTTCCTCTTTAAGGGGAATGGAAAATAGGAAAATTGTATTGTTTTACCTGTTTCCTCTCAGGCACTCAATTCTTTATTGCTAAGTGGGAGATTTGCCACAGAGAAAATGAAAAGACATTTCAGGAGAGAGAATAGGAAATCAATTAGATAAACTGGAGCAACTGGGTTGTTCTTTAGACATGAATCTCCTTTTCTAACTGCTGTTTGGTCACTTCCACACCTGATTTCACTCATCATCTCTTCAACCCACAAGTGTTTGAAACTAGTGGAAACGAGAGTTCAAGTTCACTCATTTTCAAAAATCTCTTGACTGGAATTTAAGAGAATGACTGTTGTTAATAGGTAGAGATATGACACAAACATATCAACTAGTATCAGAAAGGGAAAATGGCTAACCAACTTAAAAATACCCAAAGAAATTCCCAAAATTTTAAATCTTTCTGTGGCTTATCCAACTTTAAATCTGACTTTATCTCACCAAACATTATCTTAGAAAATTTAGCAGTAAGGTATATATGCCTATTTTAATTGTTTATATCATCAAAAAGAATGTTGATCATCTCCCTCAGGTATGCAATTAATACAATTCATTTTGGAGCAGCAGTTTAAGGAAAAATTCTGATGGATTTTACAACTAAACAATAAATTATTTTAAGAACTTTAGCTTTCTGAAATTCATAAATCTATGATCAGGATTGAATCAATATAGCTTAGACTTTTTTATTAATTGGAGATTATGATTCTTTCCTTTGGGTTTATAGTCAAACTTGATCTTTTTTCATGACTTTTATAGTTTCTTAAAATTAAAAAGACATGCCCAACTCAGATTCTTCTCTTGTTAGGTCAAATAGTCCCTGATTGCTCCTCCCACATCAGGTCTTGGTTCTGAAATATTGCTTAGTTGGACTTCAGATTTTAAAAGCTTGATTCTTATCCATTCTGAGTCAAAGGTAACTCCTTGATCTAAAGTATATCTCCTAGCATAGCAACATCTCGTGGATATAAAATTCAAACTGTCATTTTTATTTCATAAGCTCATCTGTATACTCTGAATTTCAATACCCTTTGGTCCAGGATTTGAAAAACACATTAGAAAGGGAAATACTGAACAAACATTTGTTGATATTTCTGATTCTAATAAGAAATCAATATAGGAACAATTCAATTATTGTGGTAAGATGTGTGAGAGGTATAACATACTAACTAGGCAAGTCTTCACTTCATCCCTGATGGTCTTCCTACATTACTTGTTATTTTTCTGTCTCCTTTCCCAAGTCATCTTCCAAATTTCTAAATTTTAAGGTACCCTGGGCCTTAGTCTTGCATAGCTTGTCTTCTCTACTCTCATTTCTCAGGCAATCTCAATCAGTCTTATGATGTTGAAAGCTATTAATATGCAGATGAAGCCTAGTTTATGTCTTTAACTTTTCCTAAATCTTTAAATATATTCACTTATTTGTTTTATATTGCTGCTTGGATATTCAATGCTTATTTCAAATATTAATGTGCTTAAAACTAATTTTTTTGACTCCTTATTCCCACTCCCCATCAAAATTCTTCTCTCCCTCTCTTGGTCATCTAAATAAATGCTATCTCCATATTGTATTAGTTGAAACCAACAACTTTGGGATTATCTTTACCTTTTTCTTTACCACTCCTTACCTATTTCATCAATAAATGTGTTAACAACATATTTGAAGTTTCTACCCTAGTGTATATACCCAAATCTGATTTGTTTATCACCACCTTCATCAATTCTAACCTAGCCTAAGTGATCAGTCTTTCTCTTCTGGAATATTGCAATAAGGTGGCACCAATCTCCCTGGTTTTCATTTGTGTGCTGCCAGATGCCCCACTATACAAAGCTTTACCCTATAGTCTATTATTCTCTCAGAGGTAGAGAAATCCTATCTCATTCAAGTCACCAATTACACAGACATATAATGTTCCCCAAGGCCTTGTTCCCTTGCTCTGTTCTGACCTCACTTCTTTTCCCTTTGGCTCGTCTTCCCAAACTTAATCATTAGGATTTTCTGGAAAATTCTGAGGTTTGTGACAAAATTCTAGAACACATCAAATGTGCTGGGACACCAGGCCTTTTCCCTTGCTGATTCCTCTGCCTAGAAAGCCCTTTCTCCCACATGAAGATAGCCACATGAATTCTTCCTTATCTCTTTTTTATTATATAGGAATAATACCCCCACCTCAAGCTGGCTCGCTCTCCTCACCATACTTCACTTTATTTATTCTTTCAGCATCTTGGCCACCAGTCATATAATTGCTTTATTCATTTGTTTTTTGTCTTTCTCCTTTGACCCCATCTATATATAAGCTTAATGGGAGGAAGACTTTATCTTGTTTCTTGTAGTAAGCTCAGTACCTGGAACAATGCTCAACATCTAGTTGAGGTTCAATAAATACTTGTTGAATGAGTATCTAGCAAACAACCAGATAATTAAGCTATAATGTGAGTTGAATAAGCATATGCAAAATGCTTATTTTTAGATGGTAGAGAGGCATTTTAAGTATTTAAAGACTTTCTTTTGCATTTTGGGAAAGGGACCAAATAAGGAAAATCAGAAAAAAGTTCCCCTAGTAACATCTGAGATTTTGCATTGAGTCCTGCTCTCTGCCAGCTGACCATTTGAGCCTTCATATTGTGAGTTATAGAGATGATACAAAGCTACTTTCTTCTTTGTTGCCTTTTTTGAAACTAAGGTTTGTTAGAATTCTTCAAGAGAGAGTTAAAACTCCCAAGAGATGTCTGGGCTTGTTAGAATTGTGTCCTCCAGAGTGTTCCTGCTTCTCTTTTACAGTTCACAAGGCAGTCTGAATAGTAGTAATCATCTAAAAATGTGCTCACAAGAATTAGGAAAAACCAGGCTTACTCATTAGCAGCTTTCCTGTGCCTTTCTGGAGTCATAGTAAATAATTCTCTCCTGTTCTCCACAAATAGTTAATTATAGCACTAGTAGCAGCGTTTTTGAGGCAGGAAGCCAAACACATCTGTAATGCCTAGAGGAGATAGTGAAAGTCATCCCTGATGTATAATAAAATCAGGAAATTAGGGTAGTTGAGTTTTTCCCATAGGTTGCAACATATTTGAAGACATTTCTCCCTTGCTTCTCCCAGCACATTTCTTCTCCTGATGCTAGCTAGCATCACTGTTCAAATGTACACCCACTGGGCCCACTTCTTGATGTGTCACAAGCTGGGAATTTGGGCACTGAATGGGAAGCCAAGCAGAAACTGATCCACGTGGGTCTCAGCTGCACTGATGGGGCTCAAATTGTGATCAACCCACAAGTTCATGGGCCTACAGGTTTGTGGTTATCTCTGAGCATAGGGGCCCATGGAGAAAGGGAGTGGGCAGGTGAGAGGGGGTGCTGATGAGAGGGCTGAAAGGCATTAGAGAAGCTGTTGACCCTGGAAGGCATGGCTACCTTTCAGAAATGTCAAGACTTGGGAAAGAATTTTGATCCTTGTGGTCTCCATATCCTTACAGTTAGGTTGCATCACATGGTAAAGGGATTTCCATTATGTAATTAAATTTACTGAGCTGCTAATCCTAAGAGATTGTGCTGTGTATTCTGGGAGGATCCAGCGAAGTCTCATGAGCTCTTAAGCAGAAGAGAAAGTGGAGAGATAGGGGGCACAGGAAGGACTTGCCACGTGTGATGCTACTGACTGGAAGAGGAAAGATCATGGAAAATAGCATGCACAACTCCCATTCTTAAAAGCATCTTTTATTCATGCAACACACATCTCAGAGTCTGTTTCCAGGAAATCCAAGCTAAGACACCATCTTTGTTTACTTGTTTTTGCAGGAATCACACCAGAGGCATTGAATTCTGAAGCGGTTAAAGTGGAAATTATGCATGGTCAAATTAACTTTGAAAATTTCTTAGGAAAGTTCGAAATCAATATACTGTGTCTCAATATATTACAAGCGTGGAGTTTTTCTTTGAAAAGGAATCTGATTCTGTCTCCTTGTTCACACAGCAGATGAAGAAGTTGGCTTGTGCTTAGGAAATATTTTGTATCAAAAGCATTAACTTTCAGCACTGGCGTCTCTCACCCCGAGAGGCGAGATTCTTTTGCTATGAGAGTTCCCTCCAGAAATGAGGCCAACTTCATCCTCAGTTGACTTTAGTCACTCACGACCGTTTCTGGGGTAAGCTAGACAAGCAAAATGGTGAGCAGAAGTGTTCACCCTTTATCACCACCCCTGCTTTTTCACTTTTCCATTTCTTGCTGAACTTGCTGAATTCACATACGTTACATAAGCTTCATTTTTTCTCCTTACTATACTATTTTTAATTTAAGGCATTGAATCATTAGTGAGCATAACTTTGAGTATAATTTTTAATAGAATGACAAATTCATAGGCAATATCAATCCTCATTTAGCCTTTTATTTACTTATCTACTGTGGAGAGGAGTCATGAGTTTTATTGTTTTCTCTCCCACCCCATCCATTATGGCTATGTAACCTAAGAGAAGTCACTAACCCTCTCTGGATCTTTATTCTCAATGGGAAGACTATATTTTCAAGTTTAATGTTTCAACATTCATTAAAGAAACAATATTCTCTTCAGTTTCCTCCTACTCTGAACTCTCTGGTTTCAAAAGAGTAGGGAAGTTATCTTTTTTAATGAAACACAGCGTCAGTGACAGGTGTAATGGTGTTGCAGTAAACACCCCTTACAAACTGCTAGAATTTAGGTAAGAGTCTCCCTCAGCATCCTTTTCTTCACTTGTGATCTGAGAATCTGATGGCACTTAATTCACAGGAGACATCTGAGATTCAATGAGATGACGTGTGCTAAGCCCTGGGCAAGGCATTGGACCGTTGGTTTTGTAGCAGTAGCAGTTGCGTTCCCCACATTCTCTTAACCTTCCTCTTGAGTGTATACGAAAGTGTGGCTGCTTCTTGTGTCCAACTCTCCTCCCTGCTCCTGCTTGTGGAATTTTTCTCAGATCCTGCCTTGTTCAGCCTGGGCATAGGGCAGTCCAGAAGTGCCAGGGATTTAACATCCCAGGTTAGCTCGAAATTTAGAGGTAGGGCCAGTGGATTAATTATCTGGCAACTTTATACCCTGTCGAACCTCTCTGAAACTTATCTACAGGCAATCTTGGAGCATCTGCGGCGGATGGCACCTAGATGCTATCTTTATTTCTCACTTTCCTTTGTAGTTTTCCTCTTTCTCTTATGTTCCCTCGGATCAGTTCCACAAAAAAGTTATCCTTGTCCAAGTCTTTGTCTCAGACTTTGTACTTTTGCAAGAACCCAAAGTAAAATAGCACCATTCAACAGACATGACTCTTATTGTTATCAAATTAAACCCAAAGGAAGCCCTGAGCAATCACTTCTGTTCTCTGTTTGAAGTGGTCTGATTTCTGCAGTCATGCTGATACATGGGTAGTGACACAGTTGAAAATTCATACTGCCCTGGTGGGCGGGGTCTGAGAGAAAGATCTGTGAGAGAAAGTGAGAAGCATGAAAAAAAGGGCAGATAAAAAGACGAGTCAAGATAGGAGGAAGAGATGAGAATGGCAAACTGGTAGAATAGGCCTATGTGGCCTGACTTGGGTAAGCCCCCTGGAAGAGTGAGCTGGTGGTGGCAAGGAGCCATGGTGGGAGAGTGGCTGGCAGAGAAATAGCTGGTGTGGAGTCGGATGCCAGGATTGCAGGCCAGGGGTGACCGGGAGCTGCTGAGGGCAAACCTGGTGGATGTGACCAGATGCTGCCAAAAGCAGGGCCTGGTAAAGGAAGTGTGTGTGTGGTACCACAGCAAGGTGGTGTGGGTGGTACCTGGTGATAATTAGGGATTTTGAAAAGTGATTTTTTTTATCAGCATTAGTTGGAAAAATTTGAAGAGCCTTGGATAAGCCACAACTTGGAACACTGGAGGAAGAAGAGGCAAAGAGAGGACTCTGGAGAAGGACTGGACTTTGCAAAGTGTCTACCTCAGAAAAGGGGCATCATCTTGGACATGCGCTCGGGTGTCTTCTTAGTGTATTTCACTGGATGCATTCACTACTATTCTATACTATACTAGTTCATTTTTTCCATCATTTCTTTCTCTTGGAGCCTGAGACACATAACAGTCTTAAAGTGTGTGTTTGCAAAAGCTCAAGTTCTTCTTGAAGAGAGAAAAGAAGGGGTAGAGGGACAGGGAGGGAAAAGCGAGGAAAAGAGGAAGAAATGCTAATACTGCTAAACTTTCTAAAAACTGTGCATAGGAAAGTTAAATGATATCATTTCTTCCTCTCTATGCATAGCTTTGGAGTTATTTGCCCCTTCATGGTGAATAGGCAAAATGGTTTCCTTTTTAGAACAGAAAATTCAACTGTGAACAAATAAGAAAGATTTGGGCCACTGCATGACCCAGATGCATGACCCAGATGATTTGGATGCAGTTGTAGGGTGGGAGGCATGGGTTTGGTCTCACCCATATTCTGCTAATTACTTTTTTAATTCCTCTTTCTGTTTTGCTTCTTCTGTCTTCTCTTTCACTAATGAACTTCAGTATCACTCTTTAGTTCTTTATGTCTCCAGTTTACTTCATTTCTTTATTTGGAGTAGACATATGAGAGGTACCCATGTCCCAGAGTGGAGTCTCTTTTAGGAATTCTGGCCGATGGCTGCCTCTAAGACACAAGAGTTAAAGGAATTTAATCACTTTTAACCCAATCAATGGCCATCTCTATAACTGTGAATCACAAGTAAATTGCTTCACTTGTGAATCATTGAGTGATTCTGACTATGGGTGCTGGACAGTCCTTTCCCTGTGAGATTGCATTTCCAAACAGATTGTCCCTTTGCCTGATCAGGAGACAGAAGTCCAGGTCAGTAAGATGGTCACTATTGTTGGAACCTGAGTTGTTTAGTCAAGCTCATGTGTCATCTGAGCATACATTGGCCTCTTTGTCCCTCTATTTCAGCATAATCTCTGTTTAACTCTTGCTATGAAGAAATGAAAGGAAGAAATAGTGCCACAAATGTCCTCTAGAATAGAAATTCTATAGAAATCCAGGTTGTGTTTACTAACTATAATGTCTATAATATACTTTGCCGATGTTTCTTAATAAGTAAAATATAATTATATCTGTCTACTTCTCTTTTTCCCCTCAAGGGGACATTTCGAAGCTAAATTGGAGAATCCCTATACAGTTTTGAGAGTAATACTTCAAAACTTCAAACTTTACCACTATAGAGTTAACAAGTATGAAGATGAAAAACAACCTGTACTTTGGGTATAAAATATTTTAAAAAGTCTTTTAAACTAATATTTCTACTTATTCTATTAAACTAAATAATTTATACTTCTACCCAACTTCCAAGTTGAGAGATGTTCATGCCTCACTCTGATTGTAAGGTAAAGATATCTCAAATCCCATTTTGGTACCCAAGGAAAGGTGAAATCCATAAAAATGTGCAGGAGGACATTTTTCTCCATGACATTTTTCATTTGGAAGTAGGTTTTATAAAAGATAATGGTGCCTTTTCTTTTCTCCCCCAACTTTAAATCTTTAACTCAAAGTAATCAAATAGTTATCTGATGTAAATCAAAGGAAAGATACCATACATACAAGTTATGATAAGGTATATTATTTTTATATTATGATAAGAAAAACCTACTATGTCTGATGTTTTAAAAAGGATTAGAAGCTAAGAGTTTGGAAATTATGACAAAATTTAATGTAACTGTGGAAGAAGAAGATTAATGAATTTCTTTCTTTGTATGGCAGAAGTTCCAGTTTTTCTTTCAGAAAAGTATATATAGTCTGTGAATAAGTGGCTATATTATTTCTCTGACAGTTTCATGGAATGCTCATTTCATCCTTTGCATGCCATCTAATCTCTCTGATTCAAGTCTATGTACAGCTGTACAAGGTGTTCACCAATCACAGCTAAATTACTCCACCTGAATGAGACTTCAAATCATGCAGTGTCACATCAGAAATAAACTCCAAGCAATTACAAGCCAGTCTTGGCTGTCAACCACCTGATTTTCAATCATGATAATAAGTCCACTTCTGAGACAATACCAATTATTGTGTTACAAAGTTCCATGACAAAGATAGTTTGACTCACTGATTATTCAGTTTTTATTAAAAAAATCAGCAAATTTTAAAGAACTGGCAAAATTCTCTTTTGTTTTGAGGATATGTGTTTATGAGAATTTTGAAGTTTATCCAGTAAAACTTTTTTGGTTTTTAGAGTACCTAAAACCTCCCAAATATGGTCAGAATATACCTTAAAGAAGAATAATAGATTGCTACAGGATCTTGTGACTCTCACCTAATTGTTAGACTTAGGAATACATGCAGTTGAGGAACAAGCTAGAAAGATTCAGATCACAAAACAAAACAAAATCCAACAACAAAACACAAAAGCAAAAATCAAAGCCATTCATTCTTTGAGAAGGGGAATCAAGAAAAGCTTTCAATTGACTCAGAGGAGTTTTTGACTTATAAAATTGAAACTGGTTTAGAAGTGAGTTCAAGAGGTAATTGTATGCTTAGATCAAATTGAACTTAGAAAAGGAGATACATGTTGGTAAATATTCAATTATAACTTCTATCAAAAAATGAAGTACAGGTCATATTTTATTAAACTATGTGGATTACACATGACAGGTGTGTGATAGTCACTGAAAGATGTGTCTTAAGTTTTTAAGTTTCTTTTATTTCAGTGCTTTCTATTTGGATGCACAAATAGAGTTCAACAGAACTGTGAAACAAATACTTTCTTAAATCAATCAATTCTTCAGCAGCTTTTCAAAAACTGGTGGAATTTATGGGATTTGTGACATAGACTCTGGACAATCGGTAAGTTTTGGCTTAGAGATTTGTTGACAGTGCTCTAAACTAAATCTTATCAAATATCATGGAGGTTTTGGATAGGGAATATTCGTTCTTGACTCTAATGCTAAGAAGGCACTTCTCAGTTTGTTATTTCATCCCAGCTTAGATTTATCTTATTGAATCTTCAAATTATTTTAGTTACACAAATTTCTAAACACATTGTCCTTGCTTCAGTGATTGCACAATAAGTATGAATAATATGATCAAGAACACAATGTATTAGACTTTGGAAATTAAAAATGGGTTTTTTCATAGGATTCTTGGTGACAAGACTTGGAAGTAATAAAATAGTATTTGGTTTCCTTTATCGAAAACTAAGACTGTCTTAACAGAAGAGTTAGAGAGAAATGCTATATTTCTGTTACCTAATGGGCACACCTTTTAGAATACAAATAGAAATATGAGAAGAATAATACTATTTCATGAACTTGAACTCCAAGGAAAATTATTAACATTCTGTGAGATAATAGATAATACATACTGGTCTAGCCAGAATTGATTCTGTGGCACAGAATTCCTGAATCCCCTGCAATTTCTTGTAATAAGAATACTAGAAACATCTCTTGCTTTAAACTTTACTTTTGGTCCATTTCCTGGGCTCCTGATCCTTGTAAATTCCTAAGTGAGAAGAGAAAGAGGAATATCTTTTGCTCTATGGAGGTGACTCTAGTGGGCTGCCTGATGGCTCTTGGTTGGGGTCACCAGAAAAACCAAGCCATGATTACAATGATTATAAGCGTTGCTGCCTCCCCCCCCCACCACCACCACCATGGGTGAATCCATTCACACTGCAGGGGGACAAAACCTCAACTTCATGGGGATAGAAGCTCTTGAGATTGGGATCATCATAGACCTCACCCTGTGTCTCTCTCTATATGACTGTGCATCTGTATCCTTTATTGTAACTTTAATAAACTAAAAAAACATAAGTAAGCATTTCCCTCAGTTTTGTAAGTTGCTCTTGCAAATTAATTACATCCAAAGAGGGGATGATGGGAAGCTTTGAACTGTAATCTAATCAGACAGACAGAATTCTGAGTAACCTGAGGAACTTGTAATTGGCATCTGAAGCAGGGAGAGAGGACAGTCTTACAGAACTGAGTCCTTGACCTGTAACATCTAATCCTATCTTCAGATATATAGTCAGAATTGAGTCAAACTATAGGACCTTCAGTTGATATTCCAGAATTGCTTGTGATGGCCAAAACCTTCACACATTTGATGAATGGAAGTGGTTCTGTGTTGAGCAGGAAAGGATGTTCATGGGGGCAAAAAACTGAGTTTTCCTCCTGCACTACACATTCATCTGACAATCACTTATTGAGATCTATTGTGTACTGGGAATTATATTACACAAAAATACTCTATAAGTAAGATAGAGTTTTTGCTTTTTAGCATCTAAATAATTTTAACTTTTTAGCAACTAAATAATAATACCTTTCCAGTTACATAACTAGAAAGACAAGAGAGCATCTTTAAAACATCTAAACTAGACTTAACTTTCTTAGCAATTGCTCTGACGAACAAATATAGATATATTGAATATAACACTTTATTGTCATGGACAAAAAGTATATATGATTTCTTTCTAGTCTTTTCCTTGTTTTCAGTTAAAAATAAAATTATTTGGGAAATGAGAAACAATCATTCTTGAAGCTCTCTTTTGAAGACTAAACAAAACCAAAGGCAGGTTTGGTCCTCCATCACTTTATTAATTTTTTATTTCTTGGGTTAGAAACATTTCTAATATTTCTAGGTTATTTCTGGTGGCTTCTTTGGCTAAGAAAGTTATCCAGGTAAAGTTAACCATGAGAGCCTATAGCAGTTCAAGCCCTCCTGTCCTTAATTACAAGAATTCTTATGCATTGTATTCTTCTTCACAGGAAGTGCCAACTACCAGGAGTAATGCTGAGAAAGGAGGAAGGAGGAAGCTAGAATTACATGATTAAAGTTGACAGTTTTACATGTTCCAGAGAATTATACTACAACTTACTCTTCAGATCTTGCTTCATCTACTATAACTTGCAGCATTGATGCCAGAGGTTAAAACCTGGTTCAACTCTCCTCTTTGACTACTCGGTCCTTTTCCTTTCCTCTTGGTCCATCTATTCTCCCTATACTTCTATTTACTTTTCTCTTTTGCAATCTTTTAGAATATACTAGATAATCTAGACATTGACACAAAGTAGTTTCTCTTTTGTTTGAGGTCTGTAAACCCACAAGACAGAATCTTCCTGTTGCCATCTTAACAGTTCTGTTCCTAGTCAGTGCTTTTTGTTTTAGAGCAGTTCCCCATATTTTACTATCAGCAGATGCCAGAATTAGATGACCGCAAGAACATTATGCAGGAAAGACTCAGGCCTTAATCTAATATTTTGGGACACAGTAATCACCACTAGCCATTTTTTTTTCTTTTTGCAAAGAATTATGAGACCTTCTGCTTTATTTCCGCTGCTGGAATGACTACTATTGATGATGGTCCTGGCATCTGCCCTTGAGAAGACAAAGAAAAGGTACAAAAAATATATGACCTTCAGTTTTCCTGCCTTCTTTTCTTGTCTGCCATGCAGGGTAGGTATTACCAAGTAGAAATTGATGGCAGAGATGCTTCTAATGAACAACAAAGGGGTACTGGTTTCTTTTTTTGGTTAAAACAATATTTATTTGGAGGACAAATGATTAGATTTATCAGTGTATGGTTTCCTGATTTTCCACCCCATCTTGTTTTCTTATTTTTTGCAAACCTCACTGTGCATTTCAAGAACCAGCATTTCAATGGTAATTTCAAATAAGTACAAGGATAAGAAGATTTTAGCTTAATGGGTCCAAAAATTCTCTTTGAAGCAATATTCTCTTCATTTCACTGTCCTCTAATTTCTCTCCCAGTCAAAGACTTTTAAACATCTTCCCTTCTGCCAGTATCACTAGTGTTTCTCCCAGAATGATCTCAAGGCACCATTTTTAATCACAGAATAGAAGTCAAAGGAACTTTTAAGTAATTATATACATAAAAAGAAAATAATTGACTAAAAAGGTAAGATTGTGGAGCACAGAAGTAAAAAGGAAAATCGTGTGATATTGTTCTAAAAAACCACAATGCTGGCTTCCTTTTGAATATCTGTTATAAAATCTGCACAGACTAAGAATGTGGGTAACCCAGAGTAGCTGTTTTGTCAATTAAAAAAAAAAATCAATATTAAGGTCTGTTAAGAACAAAACAATAAAGTGTCACAGTTTCTCTCTTTGGTCACAAGATCACAGTGCTCTTTGTCTACTGCTACCCACTCAGGATTCATAGAGAAAACCAGCAGAACCTGTTCCTGGGCTTCCTAAGGGGATACCCAGGTGCTGAGTTGGCGTAGTTCAGGCTAAGGCTGTGAAGATACAGGAAAGAGCTTCTCCTTTAGATGGTGGTGTTTGTTTCTAAAAGAGACCTGTTTAGGGCTGTCTGGCACTGGCGCACAACAGAGAAGCTCAGTTCTGACTGTGAAAGTGAAGATAATGTGACTTCTCAGAATAGAGTTTCCACTCAAGGGAACTTGGGCTCCCCTGGGTTGAAGAGTTAAAGGCAAATTGCTTGTAGGCTGTCAGCTGGTAATCAGCTCAGGAGTCTGTTTCATCTGTATTCCTAATTAAAGCCCAAATTAAACCCAGTCCAATGTCCACATAAAAAAAAAATCCAAAAAAGCAAAACAAGAATGAGCTTCCAAATTCTCATCAGCTCAAAAGGAGTCTCATGTGTAAATCCCTAATTTAAATATCTGACCCTCTTTATATATCTGTTTCCCCCAAGAGTCTTGGGAAGAGGCTATTTAGTCTTCAATGTACAGAAAGCATACTTGCCTGGATTTTTAATTTTCCTCTCAGTGATTTGCATAAGAGAAATCAGAATCTAGCCAATTGATTGAATCTCTAGGTACATGGGGTTGATAGAGGAGTGTTTCTTTTCTGAAATGTGGAGTTAGATGCTGAAAGCTGGTTTGTACCTAAGGTGGTAAGTTTGGCTGTGGATAAATTGAATTTAAGTTTTCAGCGGGGGAAGGAAATGAGACCTAAAGTCTAAGTGCAAGAGACTGGACGGACGCAGGTTGCGAACATCAAAAAGCCAGCTGAGGCATCAGGTAGATTAGATCAGTGTGAGACAATACAAAGTGAGAAGGGGGCTGAGTGATGCTGCTGCTGCAAACTTTAATGGAAATAGAAGCCCACTGCTGAATGTGGGTGCTGATCTCTTCAATGTCCCCCCTCATAATATGGGATATGATACCTCCATCATGGATTCACCAAGAGAAACCTTCCATTAAAATGACTCATTCCATTGTCTGTTGTCTCTCATTCATTATGGGTCAAAAGATAACCAGAAATCCTCACACAATAATGCAGAAGACAGTCAGCCAGCTTCTTCAACCCCATGAAGCAGTTTTTAATTATAGAGAAGTGAATAGTCACCACATCACTCTACCAAGGTTCCGTTTGAACTCTGACAGTAACACTTTCAAATCCCTCCCCACCCCCAACTCTCCTCCTACCCCCTCAGTTGTGGAAGCAGAGGTTGGAAGGCAGGTTTTCAGAAAAACTCACCCTGGGGTCTTTCTCCAGCTGCTGCTTGTGGTGTAGACTGCGTCTTCTCTTGGCCTTTGAAAGGCCGTTGTGGTAAAAGTGGTACAGGCCCTCAGTGAAAGGGAGCTGTGGGTCAAACAGATACAGGCTTGGTTAGCTTCTGATGGGATCCAAGAACCGAGATGCCAAAGTCGGGCCTGTGCACTTGGGATATTTTTGAAAAAACTATTGCAGACCACTATAACTACACCTCTTGCCTTTTCTAGCTTAATTCTATCTTCACAGCTACATTGCCTTTCTTGGACTCTCTGTGATCCCTTGGTGCTTGTCTTCCTGCTTATCAGTGCACATATCTAAAGCTCATAAGTATTGCTGAATGACAGGATAGGTTTCTTTCCTACTCCCTTTCCTAAGAATTCTTGGAATTAGGAATAAATATTGCAAATGACTAGAGAAACCACAACAATTAGAACCTGTGTGGGACTCAGAGCCTGCAAGCACTAAAAGAGGGCTGTAACTTTTCATGGGTGAGATGGTGATGAGAGAACCTTGGGGAGTACAATGATGAAAAAAATATGTAATCCATTAAAAAATGGAAAAATTGAGGATTGTGACTTACTCTGTGATTGAAGGTAACTTGGTATGACGTCAAGAAATGTGGTTGCAGAATATTCTGTTACTTTCTAAGCTTGGAACTCCCTTGGTCTCTGGGTTCTTTTTTGTCCTTTTTTCCCCCACTGAGTGGAACCTCAGTGTCTCTGAATTTCTGTTCTTTACTCATATGTCTTCATAAATATGGGACTTTTAAGTAATTATTTAAATAAAAGGTAAATAATTGACCATAAAGGGTAAGATCATAGACAATTGTAGTTCTTAACCTAATCAATGAATTTAACTGAAACCTTGGAAAATAGGGGCAAAATCATGTCTCTTTTTGGAGAACTTAGATGATTTTCATCAAACTTTTAATAGGAGTCCTCAGATAAACAGTATTTCACTAGTCAAAGTATTTGCTATTGGAACTTTCCTCTATATGTGTTGTCACTCAGGTATTGAAAGAAAAAAGGAGCTATAAGTGCTTTGGAACATAGGTAGGGCCAATTTGAGATTTTGGGGGCTAAGTGTATGACCCAAGTGTTTCTAAAGAAACATTCATTATTATTTTTAGTAGAAAATAAGTATATAGAAAAATCATAAAGCAAAAAAGCTAAAAAATTAACATTTTCTTTATGCAGAGTATTATATTTAGAAAATAAATTTTTTCCTCACAACCTTCTTCCATGAGCAAACTACTATTCCATTAGTAATAGCAAGAGTCAGTTTTAGATTTTCCTCTTTACTCACGCAGCACACACACACACAAACATATTCAATATAGCAGTTATCAGGATGATTTTTTTCACTTATCACCTATATGTTTATCAAAAGCCTCTACTTCCTCCTTCCTTTTTAACAGATATAAAGAATTCAGTGGTATGGGTTATATTATGATTTATTTAACCTTTCCACTATTTATGCATATTAAGACATTTTAATTTTGTTCACTTAAAAATAATATATGTTGAGGTACGGGGAAACCAGTAATGATGGGGTAAGAATCTCCAAAAACCAACTTCATATAACAGCAAGTAAAGAACTGAAATAAATTCAGATCAACTTTTTCTGAACCCTGAAAATTGACAAAAAATGTGCAGAAATCTGAGGCGCACTTGGTCAAGCAAAGCAATCTAACCTCTGTAATAACAACAACTTTTGGTGTTTTCAGTTGTCTTAGTCTCATCTATTTCTGTGTGTTTCATATTATCTTTGAAGACCAATGGGCTTGTATTACAAGGGTTGTGGAACTAGCACTAAGTGACAGGAGGGTGTTGACTTGGTTTAGAGCTATAAAAATGTTCCCATTTCCAGATAATTGTCTGGAAGTTTTCTCAAAAATTTCATTCATGGGACTTGCTATTGTTTTCTCTGGCCCAGACATTGCTCAGAGGCTGACCAAGAAACTTAAAGGAAACATCTGGGGAATGAGAAGTTCAGAGGACTTGCAAATATGTAGCATGCTCCTGGAGATTTAGAAAGTCATACATATTTGTGCTGACTGTGCACATAAGCAGGAAATCCCTAAGAAAAGCTTTAAATTCTCATTTTATAACTTTTTTATTTTTAAAAATTGATTGCACATATTTATGTACGTATGTATATATGTATATATTTTTTACATTGTTGTTTACCCCAAGGTTCTTCCACCACCTTGTCACCCATGAGCCATCATTTTGACCTCATGTGTCCATCCCTCCCCTGAATCTACCCCCTTTCCCTCTCTTCTATGCTTCAGTTCTGCTGGCAATTAGTTTTTACCTTTTCTTATCCTTTTGTTTATTTGTTTTCCCTATATCCCCCATATAGACCATCCAGTATTTCCCTCTTCCTTTCTGATTCATTTCTGCCAGCATGATTCTTTCTAACTCCATTCATGTTGGTGTGAATGACATGTTTGTCTTCTTTGATTGATGAATAAAATCCCATTGTGTACATATACCATAACTTTCTGATTCATTCATCTGTTTGGGGATATTTGGGTTATTTCCATATCCTGGCTATTCTAAATTCTTTTTTTTTAATTAAAAATTTTTTTAAATATATTTCACATCAATTTAATCTCCATTTAATCTCCAGGGATCACCCACCACCTCCCCTCCCTGACCACTCCTGCTGCAATAAACATCTGAGGACAGGTGTTCTTTTGAATTAGTGTTTTTGTATTCTTTGGGTAAATTCCCAGAAGTGGGATGGCCCGATCAAATGGTAGTTCCATTTTCAGTAGTCTGATGGTCCTCCACACAGCTTCCCGTAATGGCTGGACCAGTTTGCATTCCCAGCGACAGTGGAAAAGTATTCCTTTCTCTCTACATCCACGCCAGCATAAATTCTCACTTCTTATTGGTAACATTAGTTCTGTCTGTCGACTGGTGACATCAGCATGGAACAGCTCAGATGGGAACCCTCAATGGATTTTTCTGGCACAGGGGGAGGGTCCTGGGGCCAGAGAATCAGATATTGGATGCATTTCAAGCCAGCTTGGCTGAGGGTCTGATATATGAATGAAAGTCTCTCAGAATACTGCAATTTTTATGATTTAGTTCCTGTTCATTAAAAACCATATTCTCCAGGACCAATTAGACATAAATATTTTACATTTATTTTCCAGGCTCAGTGGCTCTTGAATGTTTTCTGCATGTAACTCTGCAGGTGTACCTACCGTAGTGTTTGGATTCACATAAAACAAAATCAAAAGAGAAGGAAAGAAAATAAAACTGTGATGACCTTTGCTCTCCATACTGTGCTTCTGACCACTGATATATTGTTTGAATGTCACTGGGGCAGGATGAGGGGACCCCAGTGTCCCCAAATCTGCATGCCCTAAATGGGTTCTGCCATTCACCACAAAAAGACAAAGCATACTTTAGTGAATAATAGCCTTCCATGGAAACACATTTTAATACAACTAGTATATGGTAGAAAAGAAAAAAAAAAGGAATATAGCTTTCATATCAGGCACCCAAAATTACACATACCCCCAATGGGCACTTGCCCAGACATTCAGGGTTGGCCCAAAGCACGACTACTGAGGCCAAAGAACTAGACACAAATCTAAGGCACCTTCTGATAGGGGACCCAAAGGAAAGGGAAGAAGCCAGGCAGGACTGGAAGAATCAAAATCAAAATCAAAATCAAGATAAAGGCTGCAATTATTAATTTCCCTGAGTGTCTCTGATACCTGTCTCTGTCTCAGGTATCTACATCTACATCTTGATTTTTTGCCAAGAATTCATAACCCTAAGTCTCTGATACAAGCCCAAGCCTGAAAAACAAATGCACTTTCTTCATGTCTCTCTGTTCCATGTGTTTCCTCCAGGTCTCTTCCTTACTTTCTTTCAATCTTCTGTCTTCTCTTGCTTCTTGCTTCCTTTCAATGCTCAGCTCTATCCTTCCTTAAGGTGGGAAGCTGAAACCTCCCCTTTCCATAGGGATTACCTTATTATGTAAACTTGGAGTTATTTCCAGTTTTGGAGGTGTTGCAGAGGTGTCTCTATAAAAGGCGCCATGTTCTCTGGCCCCCTTTATAACCATCCATCTTGGGCTAGCTACTGGGAATGAGGGGTGAGGCTGAGCAGCCAGATAAAGCTATATAAGACAAGTCAGGCGGGTTGTAAAAAGAAAGAGCCCTTGTTCTTGCAGTCCAACTTGCACCCTAGTAGTTTTGGGAAGGAAACATGTAGAGAGAGATAGAGATAGTTGAAAGAGACAAATGGGTGAGAGATACTTGAAGAGGCTGACAAAGGCAACTATTATCTCAATGGGTATTTCCTTTAGTCTCAGTTTTCTGGAACATGTTTCAGAAACCCTATTCTATGGTTCCCTCTGAAGATATTCAGACTTGTGAAGATGTTCAGACCCCAGTGGTCCTGTTTTGTGTCCACACTGATTAGCTGGGGATTTACCTATGAGAGGTTGGGTAAATTTGGGTGTTTTATTTGAAACATCCTTTCTTCTCTCTTTATGTACATCAATTCTATTGAAGATGTTTCACATTAGGAGTCTGTCTTTGCCTTTTGGTGCACAAATGTCTGGAACTCTCTAGAGTGTGCAAGTTGGAGGGTTCCTGGGTGGCCCTCAGTCTCACGCTAATGGAGAACATAATGAATTTGAGATTTTTTTAGCACTATAAAGATACTTCAAGGTTATCAAGCTCCAGTAGATACTGGGGGAACATTGCTTTGGTTTGTTGTATTGAATTTTTAAAAGTTAAATTTGAATGAAAACAAAGGGAAACTCTCCTTACAGTTGAATTTTGATTTATAAATGTAGAAGTAATGATAAAAATTGAGTATCACCTTTTTGGAAGTGCCATAGTAGTAATTGTGTCAGGCAAGCTTTACCAAAGAGTACTAAAATTAGTGGGTGAAATATATTGACAAACAAGGATTAAAAAAAATGTCTTTATAGAAGAGACTTGGCAGAAATTCTTTAACCAAGTGATCTAAGTTAACCTTTGATAAGACATCAAAATCATGTTCCTCATGATAGGGTGTACTGGGAAGGAGGTATCATTGTTTACATGACTTTTTTGCCAAGAATTCATAACCTTTCTTCAATCAGAAAACACCAAGGCATAACTGTTTACTACTTTTCATTAAAGACAAGGAAAATGTGCAGAATGTTTCCAAACTGGAGAAGACCAAAAAGACAGGACAATTAAATAAAATGCTATCCTGTATTGGATTCAGGATCAACAGAAAGAACAGAGGTGGGACCATTGGAAAAATGAACAGTCTTTTGATGAATTAATGAATTTTTTTTCAATGTTTTCCTTTGGCTTTGGTAATTGTGCTATTGTTATTTAAGACATTAACTTTAGGTGGAGGCTTAGATAAAGGGCAGATGGAAATGTCATTTTAAATGTAATTTCTTTTTTATTATGATAAGATATACACAGTATGCAAAGTCTAATTGTGACCCATCTCAAATTCAAGGGTAGTTCAATGACATTAAGTGCATTCACATTGCTATGTAACCATTACTGCTATCTATCCCCAGAGCCTTTTCCAGCTTGCAAAACTGAAGCTCTGTACCCATATTTTCCACTGTAGTGTCTATCCACCATTATTCTACTTTCTGTCTCTGACTTGGATTATTGCAGCTATCTCATACAAGTGGAATCATGAATTATTTGTCCTCTCATCACAACATATTTCATTCAGTATAATGGTCTCAAGATTCAGTCATGTATGGCATTGTCACAATATCCTCCATTTTTAAGGCAGAAAAATTTCCATTGTCTGTATATACCACATTTTGTTTATCTATTCATCTATCAGTAGACACTTGGATTGGTTCCACTTTTCAGCTACTGTGAATAATACCGCAAGTGGGTGACTTGCCTGGATGGGCAGCTGACACCTTCTTGTTGTGTTGCAGTTGGAATTTAGACTGCAGGCTATTACTGCCCTGGTAGGTGGGTTCTGACAGAAAGACCATGTTAGAGAAAATGGGAAACAGGAAAAGGCAAAGGGGTGGAATGGCCAAGGCAACCAGAAGCCTGGAAAGGTCAACCAATGGTGGTGAGTAGCCATGGTGGCAGGGAGTAGCAGGCGGAGTTGACTCTGAAAGATGGCGGACCAGGGGAGGCCAGGGGCTGCTGAGTGCAGGCCTGGTGAGTGTGGCCAGGAACCATAGTGTGGCCTAGCGTAAAGAGTGCTGACTGAAGAAACCCTATAGAGAAGCTGCCAGGTGGGCAGCGTTGTAGCCAGATACTGTGGATCAGCAGGCCTGGAAAAAAAAGTTTGTGGCGCGGTAATGAGGCCGTGCAGAAAAGAGAAGCAAAAGGAAAAACTGGAAAACTTGTAATTTGTGTTTGCTGAAAAACTGGACTTTGTGAAAGGCCTAGCTCAGATGTGGAGGGGCAAAAAGTCACCATCTTGGACATGTGTTTAGGACTCTGAACTAAATGGTGAATGGGGTAAGATAACTGGCCACTTGTGGCATTAATGACTTTTCCTTTTCCTTATTAATAACTTGTTAATAAATCTTGTTTAAGTTACTTTGTGAGTCTTGCAATGGCAGTGTGGCTGGGAAGAGTTTGGGGACAAAAGCCAAATTTAAAGTGCAGCTTATTTTCCTTTGGCTCAGGAGCTGGAGAATTTTGCTATTTTACACACGATATCAATACTATAATCATGGATGTACCTACAGATCATTTTTTGGTAATATTTTTAGCCTAAAATTTTTTCTAAATTGCAAATTTTAAGAAATGAAAATATTTCAAAAATTAAATTAAATATCCTTAAATATGAATGTCATATATTTTCTTGTGTCAAATCAGAGGTCCCACTATTTCCTGCTGTCACATACTGAAGTCTCTTTATATGGTTATGTTACCTGAAGGCAACTGAGATGCACCCCTGACATGCTGTAACTACCGCACTTCAATGAGCAGTGCAGGTAGCTCTGGGAAGATTAGCACTAGTCTGGTTGGCAGGGAACTTTTAGTAGGAAACCCAGTTCTCTGTAAGCCCAGCTTCCTTTTATACTACATTTCTTTCACTGTAGTTAGTCTACATACAAACCCCCTTTGTAACCAGAAATATAGGTTCAGAGATTTCAGGCTAGAATTCCTAAAGAAGACAAGTGTGACTCAAGTAACCAGGCTGGTGAGTGACATCCCCTCTGTTGAGTCCTTAGGACCTATAATTCCAGATTCTTGATTAACAGTACTATCTTGTCTTTGGAAGAAATGGAGCTAAGTGGCCTCAAGTAGCTGAAATCAGAACTCTCAGTACCTTACTATTGAGCAATAAGCAGGTAAATTGATAAATCATGTTAACTTATAGGCACTGCTGCTTTTCCAACCCTTTTTGTCTCATGTGGACGATTTATAACCTTTATCCAATGAAGAGGAAACATCAAACATGTAACTGGTGATGGGTACTCTTGAGTATTCTTCATTAAGACAAAGGAAGAACACAGGATTGTCCTAAAATGTAAGCATATAGACTGTAAATTCACTGTTCCTTGAACATCTGAGAAGTAGCTATCTGATCTCATTGTGCCAGTGTGAGACCTAACCCAACGGAAGACAGAGACCATGTCTTCCAGAAGAACCAGGCACGTCCTGCCTACCAAAACTTCAATGTGCTAATAGTCATGCATTTTTCAGTTTCTTAAGGATAATGTTAATCTTGCAAATAGAGAACAATCTTAGGTTCCCAAACACTCATCTGAATGTCCCAGTAAGGAACTTTTCATGTCAGTCAGTGTTCAGTATGTTTTCAAATGTTTTCTTCATTTAAGTATATACACACACACTTCTTTTATAAAATCACTTTTTCCTCTTTAGGCAAATTATACATGGTTCCAGAAGGAAGAAGTATAAGAAATGAAAGATACACAGTTAGCTTGAAGGTTCAGGCTGGGTGACAGTATAATAACATTGCTAAGTCAAGCTTGCAGAGTTTTTATAAATTCTCTTTATGCCACAAAATTTTATGGATCCCAGCCACTTTTCAGTGGCTCTTTTCCTTCTTTATTGCTTCCTTTTCCTATATTCATGGAAATAATAATCATACCTTTAAGTTAAAGCTACTGTACTTTTTGGATCCCTTCCTCAACAACCAGAGAACTGGCAACCACTTGTGGACAGATAAAATACACCTTAAATTTTCATGGAGCCCACTGCCTGCTCCCTTGTCGACCAGAGTTCTTTTCCCTTAAGCAATCCATAGCTACTTCTGTACACCTTCAAACATGATCTTTGCCCCAGATTTTGTGCTTCTATGAATTTACTTGTTCTCAGGAGAGCCAGTTTCTTACAGACTATCAAATGGATCCAGAATCTCCAAACAGTTAAATCTCTTTCATTCAACTTCATCACTTTTCCTTTGAATTATTTCCATTTGTTCATTGTACTGAATTTCATTATGCTCAGTCAGGTTTATTGAGAATCTAGCTTGTAGGACACTGGACATCATTCAACATATAAAGATTTTAAAATTTTCAAATAGAGCTGCTCTCAAGAGGACTAAGGAAATAATGTTATAATACAATATTTGCTCAATTAAAAAATAAAAAGAGTTAGCTATTAAAGTTGGGAAATAAAATACCAAGGAGTAAAAAAAAACTGGTTCAAGTGATAATTGCTTGTAAATTTCATTTGGGGTTCTGCATTTTACTAACATTTTCCATGACCATGATTGATTTTTCTGGATTGCATGAAATAGCTTATAGGTGGGGGGGGGGTGGTATTTGCAACAAGAATGGGGGAAGAAAGGAACTGGTTGGTCTGGGGAAGATCCTGATTGTGCCATACATATTCTTCTAGCTCAAAGAGGAAATGCAAATACAGAAAATTGTGTTGTGTAATTAACAGAAACATGACATTAAAGTAAAAAAGAAGACTGTAAATAGAGACTGTACCTGTGAATCAGGCAGTTTGATTCCACCTTTTGGCTATTGTGAATAATGCTACTATAAGCAAGAATGTATTTACGTGCAATTTTAAAATAATTTTTCTAAATCTAAAATTATTTTCAAATTTCAAAATTTGTGTTATATTGAAAAGAATGTTGTCTCTGCAGATAAACCTACAACTATACTGAAAGGTCCATGAGGATAATGCTTGTTTTGCTCACAAGTGTCTGGCACAGTATATGCATTTTATAATTATTTGGGGGGGGGGAATTAGGGGTCTCTAGATTCTGGAAAGAGCTGTTAAGTTGTTGTATACTTTGGTGTAGATGACCAAAACTCTCTACTTAGTGTTCTTTGGACAATAGTAAAACATTTAATGCTTTGGGGATCAGGGAGAAAATATAAGTAATTCAGATATAGGACAATAAAGAATATTGGGGCTCGTGGTAAATTGAATAGTACTAATTCCTCCTTAAAACAAATAAAAACCATTGTTATGATAAAAAAAGGAGAAAAAACTCCCCTTTTATTTTTTGCATGACTGACCTTATAGTGCCTTATAATACTGAATAGACTAGGAGACTAAAAATGCTTTATAAAGATTTATCAAAAGGGTGTGAAGTCATGAGATTGTTCTTGGACTACAAATGCACTCTGGCATTTTTGGGGAAAGACCATTTTATTAAAGACATGGTTAAGATAATGTTATTTTTGTCTGTAGTTGGCCAAATTCTCTGCAGCAACTGTGGAAGACAAGAGAGATTAATTACTATCAAATATCAGTGCTGGATTTGAAGTTATCTTTAAATGATGAAGAAAGGAGTAAAAGGTGAATGCCTAGGCATGAGATTATTTCCTAGTATCTTCTCAAGAAAGCTATTTCCCCAGTCCTAAGATAACCCAGAAAAAGGCTAAACTTGGTCACTATCAAATATGATTATTAATGGGGTCTTATTGGTTCAACAGTAAGTTTCATACAGATAATAAGGTCAGAAGAAAAGAATTAGTGAATTATAAGACAATAATGAAAGAAATTGAGTGAGTCACAAAGAAAATAAAAGGTATTTTATGTTGTAGGTTAGAAGAATTACTATAGTTAAAATATCAATAGTACCTAAGGCAATCTACAAATTCAGTGCATGGTCTATTCAAATTTCAATGACATTTTTATCAGAAATAGGACAAATAACCTAAATTTTTTTAAGAAACCAAAGAAGATCCCAGATAGTCAAAACAAGCTTAAGAAAGCAAAAACCTGAAGAATCATACTTTCTATGTTAGATTTTTTTTATAACTATACTAATCAGAACAGTATAGTATTGGCATAAAAAACAGTTGAATAGACCAAGGAATAGAATAGGTAGTCCAGAAATAAGCCCAAGCATATATGATCAATTAATTTATGACAAAGGAGGTAAGAAATAAAATAAAATGGGGAAAGGACAATTTATTCAATAAATTTCTTCAATAAATAGTGGAAAACTACATGTGAAAGAATGAAACCAGTTTATGATCTTAGACTATATAAAAATTAATTCAAAATGCAGTAATGAATGTATATAATTTTTGAAAGTATAACTTTCTAGAGGAAAACATGTGGCAAACTACTTGATATCATTTTTGTGATTTTTCTTTCAGATTGACCCCAAATGCATGGGACACAAAAGCAAAAATAAAGAAATAGGACTACATCAAACTAATATTCTTTTGTATAGTGAAGGAAACCATTGGCAAAGTGAGGCAACCTATGAAAAGGGAAATATAAGTTTTGAAATTATTAACTTCTAGAGGAAAGTAATATGTGGCAAGCTATTTGATAGCATTTTTAAAAAATTTTTTCCCCCTTGGATTGACCCCAAATGCAAGGGACACAAAAGCAAAAATAAAGAAATAGGACTACATCAAAGTAATATTCTTTTGTATAGTGAAGGAAACCATTGGCAAAATGAAGCAACCTATGAAATGGGAAAAGATATTTGCAAATTATATATCTGATAAAGGGTACTATCCCAAATACACAAAGAACCCATACAACTAAGTTAGAAACTGGTTATAAAACAGACAGGAGACCAGTTTATGGAAAGCAGTGTGGAGGACCCTCAAATTAGTGAAAATGGAACTACCATTCGACCCAGCAATCATTTTTCTTAGAATCTACCCAAAGGAGACCTCGATGTGGGTACAAAGGGACACCTCCTACTCAGATGTTTTTGCAACACTCTTTATAAGCAACCCAAATGTCCCAAAACAGATGAATGGAGAAAAAGATGTGGTATATATACACAATGGAATATTACTCATCAATTAAAAATGACAAATATGATGATTTATGATAACATGGATGTACTTAGAAGAAATCATATTAGAAATCATATTAGCATAATATGTAATACTTCATATTAGCAGAATCATATGTACTTAGAAGAAATCATATTAGCAGAAAAAGAAAAAAACAGAATCCAAATGGTTTCACTAATATATGTGACATAGGAAAAACAAACAAAAGGCCAAGAGGAAAAGTCAAAACAAACTGAACTTCAGAACTTGGGGGGCAGGGCGGGTGAGGAAGGGAATGATCAGAGAGGGGAGAGCCCCGGGGATTAAAAAGATGTGAAATAATTATCTATATAATAAATTATTAAAAAAACAGATAGAAGAACTGTTTAGCTTTTTTTAAAAGATACAGATAACCAACAGGCACATGAAAAAGAAATTCATCATTGTTAATCATGAGGGAGGAGCAAGTCAAACCTACAATGAATTATCACTTCACTTCTGTCAAAATGGCTATTATTAAAAAAGAAAGAAAGAAACAATAGTGTTGATGAGAAGGTGGAGAAATGGGGAACTTTAATACTCTTTTGGTGGGATCTGGAAAATAGTTTGTGGAAAGCAGTATGGCAGTTCCTAATAAAATTGAAAATAAAACTACTATATGATACAATAATTTTACTTTTTGGTTTATATCTTAAATAAATAAAAACACTAACTTGGACATCCATGCCTATGTTCATTGAAGCATTATTTATAATAACTAAGACATGGTAAAACCTAATTGTTCACTGATAGATGAATGGGTAAAGAATGCAACACTACTCAGCTGTGATAAAATAGAACTCTTGCCATTTGCAACATGGGTGGATCTTGAGAATATTTTGCTGGGTGAAGTAAGTCAGATAGAGATAAATATGATTTCACTTCATGTGGAATTAAAAAATAAAACAAACAAAAATGTAAACTAAACTAAAATCATGGACACAGAAAACAGATTGATGGTTATTACAAAGGAGGAAGATTGGGAGGATGAATCAATGAAGGGAATCAAGAGATACAGTCATAAAATAATAAGTTAAGGACATAAATTATACAGAATGGGACTATAATCAATAATAAGGTATCACAAATTTGAAAGTTGCTGGGCCAGGCATGGTGGCTCATGCTTGTAAACGGCAGCCAAGGAAGCCATGGCTGGGGCCAGAGATCGTGGTTCCAGTCCCACCAGGGGCACATAGTGAGAACTAGGCCCAAAGAAATAGCTGGGTGTGGTGGCATGTGCCTGTAATCCCAGCTATCTGGGAAGCTGAGGCTGGGGATCGCTTGAGTTTGTGGTCAAAAATAGTGAGACCTGGTCTCCAAAAAAAAAAAAAAAAAAAGCCATAAAAACAAACAAACAAACAAAACCAAATCTGAAAGTTGCTAAGGTGGCAAAAAACATTGTAGTTGTCATTTTACAGTACATACAAATATCAAATGATTATGTTGTGTTCCTGAAGCAAAAACAATGCTGAATGCTAACTATACATTAATTAAAAAACTAGACAAAACTAAAGAAACATAATGATAATTACATAAGCATATCCAAAAATAAAGCACTTTGATAAAATTTTAAGAAAATATGCATAGACCTATATAAGAAAAACTACACAATTATGATGAAATAGTTCATATACATGGCTAGAAAAGTTATTAAAACATCAGTCATTCCACCTTTATTGATAGATGCAATGCAATCCCAATAAAATTTCAGAAAATTACTTTATGGATACTGACAAACGAATCTTAAACTTTACATGAAGAGGCAAAAGATTGAGAATGGGCAACAGGATATTGAACAAGAACAAAATTGGAGGACTGATTCTACCTGACTACAAAATATGATGTAAAGCTATTGTACCAACAAGACAGTAATCTAATGATAGCTCAAGAGAATAGAGTGCCCAGAAATAGACCCATTCAATATAGTAATCTAATCCTTAACAAATGAACAAAAGTAATATAATAAAGTACTTCAATAAATAACATTGGAAAAACTAGATAGCCACATGCAAGAAAGAAAATTAACTAGATAGCCACATGCAAAAAAGAAAATTAATCTAGACCTAGACCTTATTCCCTTCACAAAAATTAACTCAACATTAGTCAGAGACCTACAATAAAATACAAAATTATAAAACTCCTTGGATACTACATAGGAGAAAAGCTAGATGATCTTGGGAATGGTTATGCCTTTTGAAATACCAAAGATATGATCCATGACAAAGATAATTGATAAGATTGCCTTCATTAAAATAAAAACCTTCTGCTTCATGAAAGGGGATATAGAGAGGATTAGATGGCAAGCCACAGACTGGGAGAAAATAATTGTAGGAGACACAAAACACTGACCAAAGTTTTCAAGAAATACTTCACATCATATTATGAAAAGTCATCAGTGAGCTATCACTACACATTCATTGTAATGGCCAAAATTTGGGACAAGGACAGCTTCCAATACTGGTGAGAAGGCAGAATAACAGAGCTCTCATATTTTTGCATTTGACAATGCAAGATTGCGCAATCATTTTGGAAGGCAGCGTATTTCTTACGAAAATAAACATACTCTTAATTTATAATCCAATAATTGCATTCCTTGGTGCATGCTCCTTACTCAGAGGAATTGAAAATTTGTGTCCATACCAGAAGAAAAAAATACTGTACATAGTTATTTATGCCAGTTTTATTCATAATGCCAACATTTAGAAATTACCAAGATGTCCTTCAGTAAATGAATGGATAAATTATACACTCAGATAATGGAATGTTATTTGGTGCTAAAAAGAAATTAGTTATCAAGCCATGAAAAAACATAGAAGAATCTTAAATAATTGCTGCCAAGTGGAAAAAAATAAACGAGAAAGATTAACTACTACAATATTAGTACTATATGACATCCCATATATCAGAAGGTAAAAGTATACCAACAATACAAAGAACAACAGTTGCTGGGAGTTAGAGTTGAGGGGGAAATGAATGCAGAGAGCCCAGAGGATTTAGGGGTTGTCTAACTGCTTCAATATTATGTTGTCATACTTTTATGCAAATATACATAATTCTTAACCTCAAAAGCAAATCCTTAACTATAAATTTTGGTGATTAAGATGTGTCAATGTAGCTTCATCTTTTGTAAAAAAATTGCACCTTTCTGTTGAATGTTATTGATGAGAGAATACACATGTGTAGGGACAAGGATAAGGAGAAATGTCTATTTCCCTCTCAATTTTGTTATGGACTTAAAACTGATGTAAACAATAAAGTCACATATATATGAACTTGTATGTATAATGTAAAATATGATTTGCATATATAAAAATCATATTACATCTCTCTTAGTTCAGTGGTTTCCAATTGCTATAATTATTCAAACAGGGAACAACATGTTGGGGACAGAATAGAGAGTACATGGTGCTTTTTGCATTTATTTGTTTTATTGTCAATTTTCATCGGTCTTTTTCTTTCAACTTTGGAGAAGAGGCATAGATGGGCAGTAAAGAAAATGGGATGAGGAGGTGAACACATCGACTAAATCCAGAGACTCCAAAACTATAAAAAGATACTACTCAAAAAGAAGTCATCTTGTCTTAGCAGAGTGGCATGTAGATATGCAGAAAATGATATGCTGTCTCATAAAAATCAATCAATGAAAACAATTCAAAACTACTTCATACAGAAGACTAACAAACCACATTATTTAGATGCATAAAGTAGATATGATTTCACCAGAGAATTGGAAGTCTCAACAGTACCTTGGAACAGATGCCGCTCAAGCAGTGGAAAAAGCTTATTGTTTACACTTATCCTTAGCTCCTCTGGCAACAGGAGCCGGTTGTGGACTGAGGATGTCTTTCTTTGAGTAATAAGATATGACAGAAGCTATTATTCAGCTTCAATTTATCAGGGTGTGTTCTAATGTTATTCTATTTTGAGAAAGTTATGTATAAAATCAGAGATCAATTGTTCAAGAGCTTTTCCCACCTCCCAACTCATGAAATACGTAATTGTAAGAGTGAACAGAGACATTAGATGAGAAGGTCTTGTAAAATGGCCTGGAGAACTGTAACATACTTTGCATATACATCTGAACAAGTCACATTTCTGTCTATAGAATCCACTGCTCCCAATGTGCTTCAACTCCACTGGGCTCCATGAAAACTTGCTCACCAAGTAAGGAAACGTAGATGGCTGCTCCTTCAGAACTGACTACAGGAAGAGAGGCCTTGGGGGAAAGTGGAAGGTCAATGACCTATATCCGAGAATGCCAGACCCCAGACCCACTTTGATCATTCCTGAACCCCTTCTAAATATTTGTTCTCCACAAATAACTCCCTTCCCCTGACTCTAGGAGACACCTTTCCTCCTGGTCTGGAGTGCAGCAATGTGATACAGGATGGTTGTTCATAACTATTTGCTGTTGAAGGACTGAGCTAGCGGTCCACAGTGGGATTCAAATTATGACTATTCAAACTATTCAAATGATGACTTAGCCCCAAGAACTGATTTCTGTCATCTAAAAAAAACAACAACAAAAAAACAGCTAATGAGACAGTAGATGGTTCCTTTCACCCACATACAGAAAGTTCCTTTTTAGTCTCAGGCAAAATTTCTAGATATTATCTCAGAAATGAAAATTTAATTACAAGCATTATTCTTTTAGATTATGAGGGAATATTCTCCCTAGGGTGACAGAGAAGCATTACTGGCTATTTTTATTTTTGTTTTCTTTTACTTCTCAGTTGGGGGTATGCTTACATTTATGTATTTGTTTGTTGAGGGAGGAAGTAGGAAGTGTTTAATCATTTCACATTTAGATTTAATAAATTTAACAGATAAAACTGTTTGCTTCTACAAGCCATTTATTGTGGCTTCAGAGACCACAATTTAGCCATTGGTATCTCTGATGTCATCAGTGGGATCAAAGACACGTATATCTGTCCTCCTAGCAGTATCAGTTTTGCATGTGATGCAACGTGCTCCCATGAGAGGAATGGTTTTGTAGGACAAAGGAATACAAAAAAGGATCTTAGAGATCTAGGTCTCTCAATTCACTATTAGCTCAACTTATTATTTTAGGGTTTCATCTGTGTGGCCATTCTGTTACACATTGAAGGGGATACCTTTCAATATCCCTTTCTACCAAACTTCTCACATGGTGTGGTGATCGCTTATGACCTGACCTCAATTATCTTCTTGGGTTTCACCCCTGTATCTTTCAATACCTAACCAGACAAACAACTTATAAACCTAAAATCCTGGTGCACTCACTCCATGGCTATGCCATCCTCTATTATCTGTTGGAATTATTACCCTAAATGAAATTAACTTCAACTTGACCTTGTTGTCTTGTGAAGACTTATTTTTTGCTGACAATTATTTTCTTAGATATACCATATATAAATCCATCACAGAGTCATTGTCATTACTCTAGTTGTTTATAAAAATCACTCCTATTCATCTGTGATTTCTATATTTAACTTAGCTACATGCTGTCTGTATAGCAGATGATGTTTTAATAGTTTGCCTGCATCCCTTTGGCCCACCCTGGCAATCACCTATAGGTACTGTAGGTACTGACCTATGAATGCATCTTTCTGCCTAGAGTATATTGTGACAGTGCAATCTCATTTGGTCTTTTTGCGGTGGGTTGTCATGGCAGGAATTTGATGTCCCATAAGGAGAAGCCACAACCAAAGAAAGATGGGAGCTGGCGGTTAAATTTCCCAGTTACTGTACCGTTGCATGGGACAGCCCAGAGATGCTGCAATTCAGGTAACTCAGTAGAAGAATGTTGCAACAATGGGGTCCATTTTTCTTTGATGGGTCTTCCCTTAAAGGTTCTGAGCTGGGCCACATGACTTGCTTTGGCCAGTGTAACTCAGTAAATGTTTACAAATACTAGTGTTTGCACATTGAGGAATCTCCCCTCAATATCCTTAACTGTTCTTAGACTAATAAAATTGAATCTCAGTGGCTTATTTTTCTCCAATCCATGTTCTAGTTTCTGGGATCATACTTTCTTACTAAATTGTACCACATCCTTGTTAAATGAGCTGAAAAGACCTGTGCTTCTATGCTTTCCCCTTGTGTGTTGGTAGTCCTGTTACTATTTATGCCTCTGGCTTTAAACTTTCATACTTTTCATTGTCCCTTTCTCCTTTCCAGTTAGTGTCCAGAATGGTTTATTTCTGACCAGTTATTTGGATTCATTTCAAGCCTCATTGAAGACAGAACTCTCTAAGGTCTCTAAGGTTCTATTCAACCTAATTCTGGTTTTTGCCCACAATGATTATCATCTCGGACTCCAAGAGATCTGTAATGGCTTTATTCCCATCCTTCTTCCCATTCCTGGGTTCTATATGTTCTCTGTCTCCCATTATTGACTGATGGTTATCAGAAACAGAGTTAGTAGAAACTGTGAACTGACTCTTGGATGCCAGCTACATTCTTGTATTTCAACTTCCATCACTTTGAACAGAATTGACAGTTATCTGATCAAAACTATGTATTTTTTCTTCTTTATGGAAGTGGAAACAATTTAAGTAAGGAGGGATAGTACTTTCAACAATTTATCCTCCTCTGTCACTGGCTTCTTAATGAATCATTAAGTCAAAAAATTTTAGACTATTAATGGTGATTAATTAATTGAAACCACTGAACATTGGCACAAAATAGGGTATCATATAACCTTCCCTAACAAGCTCGGTTTTCCTAATGCAGCATCTCATGAACAGCTAGCTGCCTGTTGTTTGGTGAGCATCTGAGAATAATGCCAAACCTTTAGATCTTTATCTAATCATTTAGTTTGATATTTATTGTGCTTATTAAATGTACTGAGTAATTTTAGTTATTAAGAGGGTGCCCCACATTGAAAAATTTCGATTCTGTCTTTCATCAAGTATAAATTCAATTAGTTGTTCCTGAGAGGGAATCCCTAAAATTGTAGGTAGCTTTATTTGGAAAACTGGATTTAATAAAAATGTTAGGGGTCAAAAAGCAAACCAGGAATATTTGAAATAAGATGGTATGATCAGACCATTGAGCTAATCACACATACAAATCTTACCTAGTTGAGTTCCTCATCTATTCCAGGATGAAGGGCTGGTGCTGATTGTCACCATGAGGCATTGTCTAACCCACAGCTAATAAGCAGCAGGGTCTAAATGCTCATTACAAGTAATGAATAATATAAATGTCATGTTTGATCTCCTTTGCCTCTTGTGTAAAATGAAGGGTTAAACTAACATCTTTTTAAGATCCCATCCTGCTCTGACAGGATATAATTCCATCATTGCAGTTATTATTTCAAAAAGTTTAAATGATTGGAGAAACCAGTATGAATAATTAGTCTGGCATGTCATAATATTTTGGTGGGGTGGAAATCTCTAAATGGTCTGGACAATTTTTAGAAATTGGTTTAGAAACTTGGAAAAATCATTAATTAAAAAAATCACATAAATTAGAATCACTGCAATAATTCTTCTTGCCCTCTCCGTATCACTGTACTTCTAAAAGAAGTTGTTTATACTTCATACCTCCACTTCATCACACTTACTGCTGCTCTTCATAATTTTGATTCCTTCCTGTAATAGGCATTCTCACTTTCCTGCTCAGACCCCTGTCAGCCTGGCTATTCAGTTCATGTCAGTCTCTGTATCTCTTTGTCTGAGAGTTTTCTTTCCTGGGATAAACTAGCTTCTAACTGTGTCTCTTTGTCTGAGAGTTTTCTTTCCCGGGATAAACTAGCTTCTGCCTGAGCATGTGCCAAGTCAAAATACTGGACAGTCCACATCCCTGAGGAGTGACTATCAATCATGCCTGGAAGGTGATTGCAATTGGCGTTCCAACACTAGCTCCCTCCCTCTTAGGCAGGATAACTCTGAAGCACAAGCCTATACCAGTTCTTGGAATTCTCTGTGGGATTCTCAGCGACAACTAGCTCTAGAATGTGTCCTTAATTCCTGCTTTCCCTTCCTTGTCTCAATTCTCTGTTCCATATTAGTAGTTCCTGGAATTTCTTTTTTAAGTAGATGCTTGCATTTAAACCTTATTCCAAGATCTACTCTGGAGAGCTCAGACCAACATCCGTCTCTTTTTACCGAGGTGCTAGAATGTTTTCTCCAATCTTAACCATGACTTCATTTGCAAAAACAGTGGTCACATTTGCCCTATTCTCTCTTTCTTACTTAATTCTTATTTCCCATCCTTTCTCAACCCTACTCTCTCTTGATTCTTCTTTCATATTTCTAACAGTTTAAGTTCTGCCTCCTTTCCTGACTCTCCTTTCTTCTTTGTCCAGATTTTCCTAGAGTTGGTCCTGGAAGCTCTTCTCTCCCTTTCTCTCAACACTCTACTTGGCAATGTTAGCTACTGCATGATTCACATATATGTGGATAGATGCCTGTGACTGTGCCTTTCAGTTTCTTAACCACCGTCATCTATTTTGGGCTTAGTAACTCACTTCTATGGACTTTTTCATTATCTCTAAGTGATTAATTTTTGGTATTGAGTTTCAGCACCCTCTACTATCGCTCTTCAGTTCTTTTGCTATGAATCTCAATGTACCATCTCTTTTACTTTTTATTGGTATTTCATTTTTCCAAGGTGTCTTTCTTTCAACACCTGTACCACCCCTATTTGAATGCCGCTGAAGAAAACAACACAAATGGCACCACCATCAAGCCATCCTTTCCCTGTTGACTCCTCAGTGCTATCCAGAAGTTGTTATTAATCCTTTGTCAGCATCCTACCCCAGTCCCATTAGTAGCATACCAAATTTTATCTACTTGAAGCTCCAGCCCCTTCACCTCTTACCTCACTAGAAACGATCTTGTCTCCTACACCTTTGAAAAAAACTGTGATTTCTAAGTGGGTGTTCTTCACATCTTCTCCTCTGTGACCTAGAAAATAAACTTCATTTGTCTCATTTGCTCCCCTGTATTTCAGGGAGAGGGGAGATCCCTTTTTATCCTTAGGCTTATCCTTTTAAATCCCAACTAACTTAGAGATGCATATAAATAAATAATTTAGGGTTAAAGAAGTTCTGGCGAAAAGATTTGAGATGAAATTAGAAACAACGTTAAGATAGAATTGATATTAGCAATGCTATGAATCATGGTTGTAAGCAGAAAGTCTATATGTACATGTACGTATATATAACAAATATTAGAATGTGAAAGTTGGGGAGGGCAGAAGAAGGGTTAGGATTTGTATTTCCTCATTTTGCAGAACACACAGTCCATAGCTCACTAAAGTTGAAATGTGTAATTAGATAAGTAAACATGTAATTAAGTATATTATCTATCATTTATATATAGGCTACATAATCACAAACTGCTAAATATTATACACAATAATGTTTTTCCTAATTTTAGGGGATCTATTAAGAAATATAATATTATTGTGCAATGAATTTATATGACGTTTAAAAATTTTCTTGGTTTTATTTCAATTTCTTTTCCTTGTATTTAATTTTCTACTGATTAAATTTAATAAGTTGAATTTTAAAATAATATGTAAAATATATCCATTTCTGTGAAAGAATTTGTATCACTATCTTCTTTTTTATCTATTCTTATGGGAATATCTTCAATAAAGTTTACCTAATATTGTTAACAATTATTGCTAGAGTTTAGGATAATAAAGCAAACACTTTTTTCCAGCATTTTTGGGCACTAGGCATTTTTAAAAATTATGAAGATGTGCAATTTTGATAGAAGTAACAAAGCTTCTATGTTTTCTATTTGATTAAAAATTCTTATCTTGAATTGATTATTTACATTCATGACATTAATAAGAGTCACAATGTGCATGAATATTGTCCTTTCATTGAGATGTTTGCATTTCCTAAATCAATGAATTTGTTTTGTTTAGTTTGCTTGTTTAAATCTCAAGAAGAATGATACTCAGTTGTCAAAGAAATCTGATATCAACATATTTCTGATCACTCACCAAATATTCATTGTAAGTTTAGTTTCGCCAGTTATTATGTTGACATAGACAGTAAGACTGATGATTCTGCTACCATTAGTTCTAATTAAACTTTGAAATATTTGTTTTTCTTCTTCTGACTTATTTCACTTAATAGTGTAAACAATATCCATGTTGTTGCTTATGGTAGGAATTCTTACTTTTTTGTGTTTGAGTAGTGTTTGTGTGTGTGTGCGCATGTGTGTGTATACCATGGTGGTTTCACTTATAAGTAGAATATATAAAAAGGTAACAAAGGGTCAGTCAAACCCAAACTGATAATAAAACCTTAATAAGTGATCCCCAAACTGAGGTAACCAGGGGGAGAGTGTCGTATGGTGGAAGTGAAGGAGGGAACCCAGGGGGACATGGTAGAGGACTAGTGGGGTAGGCAGGCTGTAAAAGCAGACAATCAGTTGTTTTGAACTATAGTGCTTGGAGTAGACACAAGCTGTAAACATATTTTACCTCAGTAAACATAATTTGGAAAAAAAAGCATCAAAACTTCAAAATAGTGACACACAAAACTTTTCTCAAATGTCATTGTAACACTTTATACATTTGAAACATGTTATTATTCTAATGTTCCCTGACCTTCCCTTAAATTCCTTCTGCCTTGATACAAATTAAGTATTGCATGGCTTGTTTTAGGAAAAACTTGGAGGAAAATGGGATATTTATGGGAATCCATGCAAATTAGAAGAGACAAAACACAATCTTAGAATCCCACTGCTCTCTTCATAACCCTATCTTCTTCCTAATGGGGAAATTATTAATATCCTGCAAAAGTCTGAAGTTCAGAAAGCAAGAGTTCATGGCATTGTTTCAGTATCAACTTATGAATTTGTTATATTCAGCTTTTCACCAGAGGATCTCACTACATCACATTACCCAAAAAGTCATGGTCATGGTCATCTTACCTTTAGGGACAAAAACAGTATGTCCAGAGAGTTTATTGCTTTGTATATGTACTTCACACTAATCATCCATTAATATGTAACCATTATATTTAGGATAGAAGTGTTAATTAGATATGATTTTTGGATTCTCTAGCTCTCAGTGAATTTTAGCAAGAAACAAACTTTAATTATAACAAAGACTTATCAGCAAAAAAAAAAAACCTTCAAACTATATGTGACTCCTGTTTTAAAATGGTCCTGTGATATTTTGAACTCTCAAATAATCATCTATAAATTTAACACTTTTCTTTCTTTTCTTCCTCCCTTTCTTTCTTTCTTTTTTTTGAATGATGACCATGAGTTCAAATGTAAGATAAAGTCACTTCTTAAATGGGCCAAGGAAAGAGTTTGAACTTCAGGTTTCGTAACTTTTTCATAAAGTCTGACTTCTTGGAGCCATTACAATTGAATATATAATCATTGCACACTTAACTACAGCATTACTCCCTAATGCGCTATAACACAGTAGTGTTAATAACATCTACTGAATAAAATCTGATTTCTGCTATTCATTCATCTGAGAAAAAGAGGTATAATTCCCCCCTTTATATTTTGATCAAGTTTCAACAGCAGACTTAATTTCCTTTTCTCAGAAAGTCATCTATTCTACTACTGATAATTTCTAAACTGAGAAATTTAGGAAATCAAGGGAGTCTTCTAGTCAATCATTAATTTGCTGGTGAATATTTCAATTTCTAAGTTAAATTGTGTCATAAAGAAATGAATGTGGCAGGGATAGTTTTTTGAAAACTGCATTTTTACTTGCCTTTTCTCTCATCTTTTAACCAAATTATCATCTTGTGATTCAAGTTTATTCATCAGTTAAAATTCACATAATGAATATCCATAATGAGAAGGGCATAGTGGATACCAAAGGATTACTGAATGAATTTTATATTCTTGTTGGCAAAAACAAGTCGCCAAAATTTGAAAAGTTGATTGATAACTAGAGGTGGAAATATGAGTACTTTCAAGTCTTTAAAAAATTATTATTGTGATTTAACTTCGTTTGGTTGCAAGGTTTGGAAGTCACTCCAGAAACTTAAGAAAAGTTATATTTATGGATGGTATATTGATTTAGCAACGTTGGTTGCTCTGAAGATAATACTCCAAATCTCCTTGCCTTGTTATAATAACAATTTCATTTCTTATTTATCTTAAGTTTTTCTAAGTCAGGAATCAGTCACCTGGACATCTTTACTTTTGTTATGCTGCCATCTTTGGAATTTAGCTTCCAAAGTTACTATTCTTAATCCATCAAGCCTCAGAAGAGATCAAACTGTGGGAAGTTTTTGTGGAAGAAGAACAAGTGTACATCACTTCTATTGCTATTACACTGGCTACATGTGTCACATGACCATATCCATTGGTAAGACAGGTTAGGAAATGTTGTGGTATGGCCATTGTGGAAAATGAATAGTAAGGTTGTTAGCATTTCAGACCATCAAAAGATATATTTTTCTGGAAAGTGGTACTGGAAAGTTATGAGAAACTGAGATAAAATGTTCATGTTTCCTTTCCAGCCTGTGCAACTAGACTCCCCTCATAACAACCAAACTCCATTCTCATTGATATCATATTATGAGTGAAATTTTCTAAGAAAATTGATTGACTGATATAATTATTATGGTCTATGATGAATTAAGGTCATTGAATTATTTGGGCCAGGTCATCTCATAGACCATGGCAAGCTCATGAATGTATTACCATTGGGCTAGATGTCTCTGCTTTACTTAGTCTAATCATTATTCCTGAGAAAACACAATCTAAAAATGCCTTCTTCAGAAAAAAAATGTACCTAGGCCACCACTTTATTATTATCACTGTTAGTAACCCTTATATATGACTTATTATTTATTTTTCAAAATTGCTATTTTTATTAATAATTTCAAATAAAAATGAGCCTCTGAGGGAGTTTATAATCTAGTTAAGTTTCCAGTGTTGCTTAATATCTTTATCCTTCAATGTTATGCTTTCTGGTGTCCTTCAGTCACAGGAGGGACATTAAATATAGCAAGTACGTGGATAGATGGGATTGTGTTAGAGGAAAGGGAAAATTTACATACATTTGCAGTTCCAAAGAAATAGAGTATATTGATAGATGAACCTAAGGTGTAATATATTAAGTTAAGGTCCAGAAGGAATGAATTAGCCTTGTCACAAGTAGGATTCTATTTTCTTTTGAAGAGTAGACCTAGTTCCAGAAGAGCTGATACTTCAGAACTTCTTATATAGAAATACCTTTAGACATATTTAAAACCAAGTGTCTCTTCTACCTTTTTCCTTTCCAAACCAAGATGCTAATTTTGATCTAAATTGAGAATGAAATTGTACCACCTGGAGCCAATATTACTGTGACGTAAAGGCACATTTAGAAGGTGATAAAAATATTCAAAATACATATCTCTGATAAAAGGTTCATATTCACAATAGGCAAAGAACTCCTACCAACAAAAAAATTGGGACAAACATCTCCAAAGAATAACTTTTTAGGGTGTAAGACCTGAACAAATACTTTATAGGAAATACCAAATAGCAAATATGAAGACATTTACTTTTAATTTTTCATCAGGAAAAAGCACGTTAAAGTCACAATGAGACACCACTACATATCCACCAGAATAATAAGAAAGAAAAAGCTGTAAAGTATTAATTGTTGGTAAGAATGTGGAGCAATTGGAATCTTCACAGACTGCTGGTAGAAATCTAATTGATGTCACTACTCTGGAAAATTTGGGCAGTTTCTCTGTGGCAGACAGAATTCTGAGAAGGCCCCAAGATTTCTTCTTATTGGTATACAAAGGACATATAATTTTCCTCCCCTTGACTGTGGGCCTTGTAGGTGGAACTGTGGTTATGATGGATTTTCTCCCATGATTATATTATATGATAGGGATGAAGAAGTTTAACAAATGTATAATCCAAATCAGCTGACTTGAATTCATCAAAAGAAAAATTCTCCTGTGTGACCTTAATTTAATCAGAAGAAGGGGCTGGGCCTTTCCTGAAGAAAAAAGATGAGAATGATGAACTTGTGGGAAGATGTATAGAAGGGTCAAGCAACAAGGAGTTGAGAGCAGCTAGCAAGACTGGAGATATAGACCTACAAATACAGGAGCTGAATGTTCTGAAAAATCTGAATTTTTCTTTAGCTGTGTTTCTAGATTGAGCATAATAGGCTAAGAATTTTTCTTTAGCTGTGTTTCTAGAAAGAGCATAGCAGGCTAAGAGCTTGATTTTATTCTGTGAGGTCTTGAACATAAGACCTAACTAAAATGTGTCAGAATCTTTATTCATGAATACTATAAGATAAAAAATGTCTGTGCTTTTAGGTTACTAAATTTTTAATAATTTTTTGTATAGCAAGAGAAAATTTATAGACTTGTTGAGTCAAAGCTTAATGTATGTATGGTACTTTGACTCAAAAATTCCATTTTTAGAAAGATACATATGTATTCACTATAATATGCATTATAATATCCACAAGAAGGAGTATTTATAATAGTCCTACTAAAACTGCTCAGTGAGCAAAAGGGGAACTAATGGGATGCTGATAGCATTTTCAGTTTTGATCTGAGTGCTGGTTACACATGTTTGAGAAATGTATTAATCTGTTTTCTTCTTTAATTACATTATACTTCAGTAAAAATAAAATGACTAGAAGTGTATTCTTTTAATTTACAATACCACATTTATTACTCATTTTTACTGGATTCAAATTTTTAACATTTTAATGCAAAAGTGTCATATGATTTTATTATAGTTTCCTTAGTTTAGTTCTAGATAGATAAAAATGAAAATATACCCTACCAAAACAAAAAAGCCAGTCACTAGGATTTTTTCCTTAACTTTATATTTGATTTTTGATTAGCTTTTGGTACAATGCTTCGATAAAATGCTTTTATTTTCTTCTTTATAAGAAATGAAATTAAAAATGCCTTGAGAAATTTAAAGCATTCTTTGGAAAAACACCTCTGTCATTTTTGTAAATGTACTTGTATTCCTAGATATAATCATTTCTTTGATGATCAGGCAACTTTAATATAGTCATGGTGAAATAGAAGACCTTACTTTCAATGTACCTTTCTGGAAGTAAAGTTATAGGTATTTTTATTACATTTTAGAAAGGACATCTAAATTTTTGTCCATGGTCTTGCAAGAATCAAAATAGTGACGACAATATATATGTCTGTCAAATCACTGGTTAAGCTTACACATATACAGTGCTGAATATCATATTTATTTCCATGAAATTGGAAAAAATAATTCGGGTAAAATCAGCAAATTGTTATTGAATATCTCATGTGTAGACACCATGCTTAATATAGGAACTATAAAAAGATATAACATATTACTTTCCTTCTTGGAAGATCCCCCAAAAATATATATATTCACACACATGAGGTGTTGATACAGGTTCATACATTTGTCCCAAATTAGTGTCAGATCTACAAAGAAGTATGAAAAAATAAAAATGAAAGAGAGGAAGGAAAAATGCTGCTGCTTTAGAATGGTGCCCCAAGGGCAGAGTTTTGGCAGTCAAGGAAGGTTTCTTGTAGATAGCATGCTGGAAAAAGAAATAATTATTTTTGATGAAAAAAATTTTGGTTTTAAATATTGATTTTTTCCATCTAGATAAGAGCAGCTATTTAGCCCCTGGGAGTTTATATTTTCCTTTCTGAGAATTAAGGTTAAGCCAGTATTTTCTACTTCACAGGTTTGTGAGGTTAAAATGAGATAATCTAGTAAAGTCATTGGTTCCTTTAGTCTAAAAAACTGCCCTTTCTTTAGGGGAATAATTGTGGAGAATCTTTGGTATCTGACACTGGGCACCAGTGAAGACAGGGCAACAGGGAGCTGAGAGGCATCTAAATACTGGAGTGAAGAAGGGGAGGAAAGTTTGGGAGTTTCAAGAGAAAATACAATAACCAAATAACACATGTTGGCAAAAGCTCAGTACAGCAGGATGAAAACAAAAGAGAACAATGTTGGAAAACCTGAAATAATAAATAAAATTTAAGGACATTCCCTGAGGAGTTGGCAAGCCCAGTAACAGGCTGGCATTGGTGAGGCAACTGGAAAAATAGAGGATATCCCTGAGCATCTGCCTTTTAAGTGGAAAGAAAATATCTACTTCCACAGTAACTTCCATATATGAGATATTTTGAAGACAAGTGATGAAATGACTAGCTTATTCATGTAGATTCCCCCTTTTATACCCTTTGGAATTTGGAGAAGAGAAAGTTCAATGTGGTCCATACCATGGTGGAAAGTTTATAGCTCAGGAAGGAAGGAAGGAAGGAAGGAAGGAAGGAAGGAAGGAAGGAAGGAAGGAAGGAAGGAAGGCAGGCAGGCAGGCAGGCAGGCAGGCAGGCAGGCAGGCAGGCAGGCAGG
>PVHY01005107.1:0-17397 GCA_004024945.1 Uropsilus gracilis | reverse complement strand
CTGGGAGGTAAAGGAGAGATAAGAAGAGAGGTGGCAAGGTATAAGCCAATTTCTTCTAGACAAGAATTTCAGGTTTGAGGTGATGCAAAACCGGTGGACTCCTCTTAAAACAATGGGGCGGGGAGGCTTAGGAGAAAGAGTCTTTGGTATCTAATTTCACCCCAAAGTATGAACTCCTGATATGTATATGGCCATGATTCTGATTCATACTTACTTGCTCAAATTTCATCATCAAAACTGTAAATCCCTTATTAAACTGTTTACCTCTTTACAAAAAAACAAATGAAATCCTTTGAGAATTATTGCTGGGCTTAAGTCAGTTTCAGGTACACTAAGGTTTGATTACATTTCTAAAGCCAGATCCTAAGGGCATGTTTTCCAAAGAATCAACCGTGAGGTAGTAATGTCTGACTACTCTGAAAATAGTGCATGCTATTTGGAGAGAATAACAAGCATCCCTGCATTCGTTTTGAACTTTTTACACTCAAGAACTGAAGAACTTGATGCCACATCACTTTTCAGCACACAGTCACCACACTGTGAGCTTAGAAGCATACTGCATGGTATGCCTGCTTGGTTTAGTATGTACTGGTGAGTGTAGCGCATACGTTCATCTCTGAAAGATTTGGATGTAACCCCCCTGTATTTCTTTATTTCTTTTTTTAGTATTTAATTCTTATCTTGAGTCCTTATTTGAACCAATTTCCTTAACAGTAACCTATAATAATAGTAGTAGCCTCCTCAGAATTGCTGAGAAGATTAAATCACAATGTATGTAAGGACTCCAGCACATAAGGGTACACTAATAATTATCACTATTATAATTATGGACTTTGGCTGTTGGATTTTGCCCAGTTTAGGGAAGGGGGTGGGAAGGAGGGAGGGTCCGCTTATTTAGTAAATTGAGGGTGCTCTTGGAACAATCCTTAGGCTCTGGGCCAGAAACACAGCGGGCAGCTACCTCAACTGACATATCTCCCCTTTTCCACCCATGCTTCCCGGGAGCAACAAGTTCCCTTCTCTAAGACCCGCCCGCGCACCATTGGCAGACCTGGCGCCTCTTCCCAGACCTCTGTCAAATTCCTTGTCAAATCCACCTGGGGTCGAAATTCCTGGCTACTGCCTGCCTAATCCGGAGGCGTGGGGGAGGCGGGAGGGGAGCCAGCCGCAAAGGAAGGAGCCGGCGGCTACTGAAGAGAGAGGAGCGAGGCGGGACGCGTGGGAAGTCGCGACAGAAGGGACTGATAAGAGTCCCAGTTCTCGCTGCCCTTGAGGGGCAAAGGCAACAGGCAAATGCACCCACCGCTCGTCTTTAAATCTCTCCCCTCCCCCTGGGATAAGGAGGGAGCGGGTGTGGAGCGGAAATCCCCAGACCTCCACCAGACCCTGTGGTTATCTAATTGCATCCCTAAGTTCTCCAGGTTTTCCTTCATCCAGGTTTTTCCTTGCACATACTCTGTACCTTTGCCAAGTGCCCTAAGGAAACTTGAGGTTCCTGGCAGGAGATTTCGCAAGAAGAGCAAGTAGGTCAGTACCGGCCCCCATCCAGAGTTCCCCTTTCCCATGCATGCCCTCCAAGAATAGGTGCCCTGAGGTCCGCAAAGGAATTCTGAGGCATTCTAGGCTGTGAGCTTCACCCAGCTGGCCAAACAGTTGAACTCTGACAACTTCTCGGAATGGGGATCCCCTCGTCCTCTTGGGAAACCCAAGCTATCCGCCCACAGACCAGGAGAGGCTTCCCTACGTCTCCGTAGGGAACTCCTCTCAAAAATCTACCTCTTCACCTTCTATAGCTGCGAGTTCAGATTTGCACAGCTAATTAGGAGTAAGCTTCGTGGGGGGTCGGTGGTCGTGGGCAAGGGCGAGGGCGAGAAGTTTCGCCCGAATTTTGGAAATAGAAATCAGTTTATGTCTCAGTCTTTTGGAACCAGGGAACTGTTATTTCTGGGAAAAAGCAGGGACCAAAGTCACCGGGAAAAAAAGTCCTCCCTGCGCAGGGTCCCAAAAGCAAGGAGGTGGATTTCAATACCCAAGCTTCTAATCCTGTCCGTAGGAAACTACTCTTTCTCTGGGAGATGGGGGCGGAGGATACGTCTCTGGCACCACAACCAGCGCCAAGCCTGTGTGTTCAGCGCTTCATCCCTCCATCCCCAGACTGTCTTGAGAACTTGGTACCTCGGACAGCAAGCTGGGCGCATGGAGCTGTTTGAAAGGTGCTATCTTATTTTCACCATCATGTCAAAGAACAATAAATTATTTTTATGACCTTACTGGTACAATTTGAAGGACATTTTAATTACATAACCCGAGAAAGATCACCGGAGGCAATGTCGTGTTAAAGAGCTGATGGCAGAATATCTGCATCGCATTAGAAAGAGAGAAAACTTGCAAATCTGCAATGAGATTGCGCAGGGCTGCCCCCGTTTTGAAACAACATGCGAAATGCAAGGGAGACCTTACCTTTCGGACTCCAAAGCCATGTTCTGCTGCAACTTGGCGAGCTTCTTCCTCTCCTCCTTTATGCAACTCCACAAGAAAATGATTCGTGAAGACCGGTCTCTCAGCAGATGCAAAAACCATGACACAGAAAAGAAGCCAGGCGCTTGCCTTCCAGTGGGAGACACAGGCACCTTTCATCTTTCTTTAAGAGTGAAAAGTGGAGCTAGGAGACGCGCAGGCTGGCGGAGTAGGGTACTAGGAGGGAAGGTCCAAATTAAAAAAATATAGATGGAGTTTTTTGTTTGTTGAAAAAAATGTGTTGAGAAAGAGACTGATTAGGAGCTTAGATAGGAGCAAATCAATGTTTGTTCTCCCCTAGCATCTGGCTGGCGGAGAAGCCGTGTAGTCAGGTGGCTCGTTGGAAAGGGTGCGAATATGGGGAGCTGTGTGTATCTGAGAGAAAGAGTGAGTGTATGTCTGTGCTTGATGCTAAATCTGCATTTTCAGCTCCTCCTCAGCTCCAATTCCACGGGGGCCGGAGGAGAGCTCCAGCCCGGATGACGTGCGCTTGTCAGTGACCAATGAAGACCAAAGAAGCGGCGGGCCCCGCCCTGGGCCGCCCCAGGCCCGCCTCTGCCCGCCCCCGGCCGGTCCGGTCCGCCTCCGCCCGCGGGGGGCGCCGCGCAGCGAACCCGCAACCTCGTCCCTTTCAGTACCCTGGAGAGCGCCTCCATCTCCCCACCGTGGCCGCCGCGCTCCCAGGAAAATCCCCCCAGCTGTAATCTAGTCGGAGGAGACGGAGTGATGTCATTGTTTGTGGAAATCTGTAAGGCTCTGGAAAGGGAATTACGATGTGTGCCGCTCTCTGAGGCCCCGAGGGAGCTGGGGCACCGGCCTCTCCCTATTCGTCTTCCCTGCTTATTTTCCTCTGCAAAAACAACTCTCTCTCTCTCTCTCTCTCTCTCTCTCTCTCTCTCTCTCTCTCTCTCTCTCTCTCCCTCTCTCTCTCACTGTTTCTCTCTCTGTGGTGCCTCTCGAATGCACGCAAACATTTATCTCTTCTCAATAACAAAGCAAATATTAACCCTTCTCCCACCACTTCGGGCAAATCCCAAGGGAGGGTTGCCCCCTGGCTAGGAAGAGGAGGGTTGAGAAAAGCAGCCTTCTAGGGGGTGATTCGTGGGGTTCAGAGTTCAGGAACAAGCTTTCTTTTCTTTTTTCTTGTTGGCACGGGGCAGGTCTGGAACTAATCAACTGGAAACCCTAGTAGATCAGGCTCCGTTCTCACTAGCAATTGCCATCAAAACGGACGCCTCTGGGAGTCTGGGCTGCAGCTCCAAGATTGGCTTCAGGAGAGTCAGCCAGGCTTACCACGCCTGGAAGGGCATCCTCAGGGGCGTTAGGCTGCACATGGACTGCAAGGGTGTACTATTGGGAAGGTGTAATGAACGGTCCCAGGCAATTCTAGTCTAGCAGCATCCTCAACTGGGGGTGAATTAAGGTGGCATGAGCCCACTAAGTTATTCACTTAAGAAAAGTGCACTCACAATATTCTACTGCTGATGACTGACTTTTTCCTGTCAGAGTAAGGAAAAACAAGCTCACAATACATGTAATGAAATCAGAAAGGAGATTGTTTAAAAACAGCTTAACTATTGGTGGTTTACAGAATATGTATGTCGATTTTGATTATCATCTAATTCCAGATTTCAGAATCTTGTCTTACTTGGATAAGAGATATGAAAGCTTTTCCCTAGAAATTTAAGTGTATGCAGTACAGCTGGGGAAGTGGAGGGGGAGAGAGTGAAAAAGGGAGAATTTATATATTACACATATCTACACGTATGTAATATAAATGTATATAACAGACTATAAACGTTCCTTCTCATCTTAGCATAAAACAATTTACACCAGAAAAACATGATTGGTAGAAATGGATACATACTTAATACCAAGGGACTCAGTTCTTTGGAGCAGATGGTGGCTGACATAGTTAGCCTTCCTAGAGCCCTGTCAAGTACTACAAAATAAAAATGCAGGCATTTATTTTTTTTCTTTTAATTAAAGAATAAAAAAATCTGTGTATAATTATTGAGACTGCTTCTTCTACTGCTACTTCTACTAGTAGTTCTTTAAGAAAAACTAAGTGAGTTGCTGGGAAGATGCCAGAACATAGACTATAGATGAAAAGGGTCAGAGAAGAGACAAGACTTTTGAGAAAGTGTTAATAAAAGGGCACAGAACTGCACTGGGTCACTCAGTTCTTACTACTCAAAGGCTCGATTCTGCTAAGATTTTTTTTTATCATCCTGTCTTGCTCTTCAACTTATCTTCATGGTCCATTTGTTCAATTTTAACACAAAGCTTTCTTACTCAGAATGCTTCCATTCTTCCTGTCTCTGTTTTTCTTATATTTCATCGAAGTTTTGAAGCAAATGATATGAAGGATGATGTGAAGACATACCAGTGGTCTTCCTGCCCTGTATTGTCATTTGAGAAAAATGACAAAATGCGAAAATTTCACAAAGGTGAAAATTACTTTAGATACATTCACAACTATGGGAAACATTTCAAAAGCAGCACAGAAATAAAAATCTAAGTCCTTAGAAAAACAGATCCAAAGAGCATCAAATAAGTCAATTTAGAAGATTATGGGTGTTGGGAAATAGCATTGCTAATGTATCTAACTCTAAAAATGAACATGAAATTACCATCCATTCAGAGATATTAATTTTTTTCTGAAACCACAGAACAGTGCTTAATCTCCTAAATAAATTCTGAAGATTAATTGCTAGTAAATGTTGAATCTTATGTATCTGAATTTTAAATAATTAAAACCATGTAAAATTGGGTTGACACTAAATAAAGCAAAGATGACTGATTACAGGAAGCTATTTAGTGGTTTACATAGAATACAGCTCTTCTTAATATTTTCAGACAATAGAGCCAATGGAAATAGAATTTTTTGTATTGCAAATGCTAAATTTCAAATACACAACAATGTTGAAGATGGTGAAGAAAGGTGAAGAAATGTAGTGATACATGAAGTTTCTTAAAAATATAAATACATATTGAAGTGCATTACACATTGCTTATTTCAGATAACTGTAAGCTTTTTGTTCAGATGCCAAGGACCAACTTGGAGCAAGATGAAGAAGAGAAAGAATCATAGCAGGAAGTTTCAAGGACTTATATGGAACTCACTTGGTAAGGACTCTATCATAAGTTCTGCTATAATTGATGATGTCACTTGTGTTAAACCACTGCACCTAAAAAGCTTCTGTTCTTTTCTCTGTTAAATAAGATAATTGAATCAGATACTCTCCAAATATAAAATTCTATAATTTTAAATAGATGGCAAAATATGGCCTATGGTGTATAAAGCATCATCAATAATTTGAGAAATGTTGAGAATAGTCATACATTGATAACATTATGGCAGCTATTTACTTTTAATAGTGGATTTTTCCCCTTTTTATTGATTATATATATTTTATTACATCGTTGTGTACCCCAAAGTTCTTCCAACACCCTGTTGCCCATAAACTCATCCTAGTCACTTGTGCTCATCCCTTCACTGATTTTGTACTCCCTCCTTCCCTCTTCTTTGCTGCATGCTTCATTTCTGTTATTAGTTTGTTAGTTTTAACTTTTTCTTTTGTTTCCCCTATATTCCACGTTATATAAGTGACACCATCCAATATTTATTTTTTTCTTTCTGACTTATTTCTACTAGCCTGATTCCTTCTAGCTCCACAAATGACATGGTTTATCTTTTTTGCTTGTTAAGTAATATTCCTTTGTGTAAACATATCAGTTTTCTGATCCATTCATCAGGGCTTTTTTTTGGCATTTAGATAGTTTCCAAATCTTGGCTATTGCAAACAGTGCTGCAATAAACATAGCAGATATCCTTTTGAATTAGTATTTTTGTATCCTTTGGGTAAGATACCAGAAGTAGGACCCTGAAGTAGGACCACTGGATCAAATAGTAGATCCATTTTAAGTAGTCTGAGGTTCTTGTACACAGCTTTCAATAGTGACCGAACCAGTTTGCATTCCCACCAGCAGTGTAAAAGTATCCCTTTTCCACTGCATTGTTGTTAGCACTTGTTACCCTTTTTTTTATGTGAACCATTCTAGTGGTATTTCATAATGGGTTTGATTTGTATGTCCCTGATTACAATTGTTATTGAACATTTATTTCATGTCTATTGAATATTTGTATTTCCTCTTTGGAGAAGTGTCTTTTAAGCGCTTCTGCCCATTTTTTGACTGGATTTTTATTTTATGTTTTATTTATTTGTTTATTTTTGAGTCATGTAAGTTCTTTGTAGGTCTTCGATAGCAGAACTTTATCAGTTGTATGGAGTATAAAATTTTTCCCCATCCAGTCAGGTATCTTTTTGTTTTCATTATTGTTTCTTTTGCTGCAAAAAGCTTTTTAGTTTGATACAGTCCCATCTCTTTATGTTTTTGCTCATTTTCTTTGCTTCTATAGTTATATCCTAAAAGAGGTTTCAGCAGTGTAAGTCAAGAGTGTTTTGCTTATATTTCCTTCTGTGTATTTTATGATTTCAGGTCTTACATGCAAAACCTAAATCTATGGTCTATTCTGACATTTTTTTAGTACATGGTGTGAGGGAATAGACTCATTCTTTTGCATGTAATGGTTCAATTTTCCCAGCCCTGTTTATTTAGGAGACCATCCTTATTCATATACATATATATGTATGTATATATATAGGAATATATGTATGTATGTGTATATATATATATATATATATATTTGCTCCTTTATCATAGATTAGTTGCCCATATATAGGGGCCATATTTCTGGGTTTCCAATTCTGTTCCATTGGTCTGAGTGTCTGTTTTTGTTCTAGTACCACGCTGTCTTAATTATTATGGCTTTGTATATAATTTGTGTAATTTGAAGTCTTTTTGGTCTGGAGGGCTTTGGCTACTTGAGACTTTTTATTATTACATATTAATGTTAATAGTATTTGTTATATTTCTGTAAATAATGTCATTCAATTTTTTTTTTTTTTAGAATTGCATTAAGTCTGTAGGTTGCTTTTGGTAGCATGGTCATTTTGATAATGCCAGCCCATGAGCAGACTTCTTCATGTCTTCTTTTATTTCTTTTAACAAAGTTTTATAGTTTCTTTTGTATCGGTCTTTCATAACTTTTGCTAAGTGTATTACCAGATATTTAATTTTCATTGGTATAATTGTAAATGAAGTAGTTTTCTTAATTTCTTCTTTATTTTTTGGTATATAAGAAGACTACTGATTTTTGTGTGTTGATTTTGTTGCCATCTACCATACTGAACTATTTTGCTGTTTTCATTAGCTTCTCTGTAGAGATTTTAGGGTTCTCTATATAAACTATCAAGTGTTCTGCAAACTGATAATTTTTCTTCTTTCCTTATTTGGATTCTTTTTATTTCTTTCTCTTGCCTTATTCCTCTAGTTAGGACTTCTAGAACTATATTGAAAAGCAATGGTTAAAGTGAACAGCCTTGTCTTTTCCTGAAGGCTTTCAATTTTTACCATTTAGGGTGATATTGGCTGTGGGCTTGTCATATATTGCTTTTATTATGTTTAGGTATGTTTCTTCTATCCTGAGAACTTTGAGAACCTTCATCATAAATGGATGCTGACATTTACTTTTAATACAACCTTCCCCAGTAATATACTTACTAACTTTGTGAATTGAAGAAAGAATAACTGACAAAATCGGCTGGACATGATAAGCATTAGCTCTTGAGGATCTTGCAATTTAAGTTACTTATATAGGTAGAAAAGAATGGATATTGGATTTCATCAATGTGTTTCAGGCACATTGAAATGTGTCCGTAGCCCTAGAGACTCTTTGAAGACATTGCACTGTAAAGAGCAGAATATTCCCATCATATGGCTGAATTACTATAAATCAACAGACTTATTTGAAAGTAAAGGAACCTAGACCACCAAAGGCATGACTAGGATTCTTCTATTCAGAAGTACTTTGAGAGAACTCAGAGTCAGAGAGCCTCAGGTCAAGGAAAATCATCACTGGAGAGGACAGAGATAGCTAAAAACAATGCTAACATAGGTCACAGCATCTTTGACTGCTTTTTGACCCACTAGGGAAAATATCTTGTTTCTGTTGATTTGCTTCAATTGGTTGGGGTGTAATCTGAGGGGGGGGGGTGGAATGAGGCACATACTGCAGAAGGTACAGTTTAAAATAAAGTTTGTTAAAAATCCAGTTGAGCATTACTTTTCCTTTATTGTCCACCTAAAATCATGTTCATGCTTTCTGAAATACCACTTTATAGGTATTTTACCAGTTTAAATTGAAATATTTTTATTTTCTCTATATAATTCTTAGTTTCTACAATCTCACCTCCTTCCACTGTTAAATTTATTTACACTCTCAAATTTACTGTAAATTAAAATTCAAGCACTCAGATAATTTTAATTAGAAGCTTGGCATACATTCACTCCCTCTAAATGTTTGGAATTCACTTTGTCCTCCCTCCAGTTCCCGTAGTTTTTACCAATTTATACCTTTTCCTTAAGTTACATATCTCTGTGTTTCTTTCATTTGTAAAGTCACAGTTAAAACTTGATATTTAAGTCATTTTAAATTAATATAGTGGGGAAGACTCATGGGTCTTCATCAAGTATTTTATTATCATTGAGGCATTGAATTTAGAGTGCTTTGGGTTTTATTCACTTTATAACTTCATTGGCAAGCCATCAAATTTATTCAGAATAATTGGCTCTTTTAAAAAAAAGACTGGCCATTGCTTTCTTATTTTCCAAGACAGTAAAAATTTATTTTTTGTGTTAATTTAGTTTCTATTATTTTGATAGGCTTTATGGTAGCTAAACAATGAGGACCAAGGGTCCTTTTAATCTTCTCTCGAAAATAAAGAATACATTGCTATTCACTATCTTTCAAGTTCTCCTTAGGTTTACAACCTAAAAAATAGTGTTTTCTCACTTGGAAAATTAATTAGTTATTTCTTAGGGTTTATTGGAACATTGCTTATTGTCTGTAGAAAGTGATTACCTATTCATGAATTCTCTATCTTTTTCATGTTATTTCTAAAAAGGCAGTAAATCTTCCTCCGCTCATTTGTGAATGATTATGGAAATTATCATTAATAGGGGGTATTTTTGTGCTCCTCAAATTACCTATTATTTGGAAATAATTCAGAGAGAACAAAGTATATGGCTTGTTATCTTAATGGAATTAAGATAAAATTTTTACTTGTAAAACAAAAGTTTAAACATTAAAATCTATATGTTAACTTTTTAAAGTTAACTCTCATAATAAAATTTGCCATCTAGGAACTAGAAATTTCCTTATTTTGACATAAATTATTTACATCATTGAATACCCTGAGATTTTCCCACCACCTTATTACCCATGAGCAATTTTAATCTCTCATGCCCATCCTTGCCCTCAACTTTACTCCACTCCCACTTTCTTTCTCCATGCAAGAAACTGTTAAAACTGTGACAGTTTTAAATTTTTCTTGTCTATTGGTTTTTTTCCCTATCTCTCACATATATTTGAGACCATCCAGTAGTTCTATTTTTCTTTTCAAACTTATTTCCACTAGAATGATTCTTTCTAGCTCCATCCATGTTGTAAATGACATGTTAGTCTTCTTTTGATTGATTCCATGGTGTACATATAACACAACTTTTGGATTCATTCATCTGTTTTGGGGTATTTGGGTTATTTCCATATTCTGGATATTGTAAATACTGCTGCAATAAACATGAGTACAGGTGTCCTTTTGAATTAGTGTTTTTTGAATCCTTTGGGTAAATTTCCAGAAGTGGGATTGCTGGATGGAATGGTAATTCTATTTTCAGTAGTTTGAGGGTCCTCCACATAGCTTTCCATACTGGCTGGACCAATTTGCATTCTCACTGGCAGTGTGAAAGTGTTACATTATAGAATTTTTATGTTGTCTTTATGTAGCACATTAAAATACATAGCAAAACATTGTATTCTCAATAATAGTTACTAGCAGAGGTTTTTTGTTTTTTTTTTTTTTTTAAATCCTAACAAATTAGACTTAGACTTTAGGGAAATGGATACAGTTTTGGTCAAAAGATAAAGCACTCTTTACCCACAACAGAATGTCAGTGACTTGTCAATGATGGATTGACTTGGTTAGAGCATGATGGTGGCAAAGTTAAACCATGGGTTCAGTCTTCACAAGGGGAAGTCAGACATTTTACCATACAGTGAAATGCAAATGTCAGAATTTAAGTGGTCATGAAACACATCTTTGAAAATACATACACAGAGGTGAAAATGAATCTTGGTATTTCTCTTACTGATAGGGCAAAGAAGGCTCTTGTTCTCAGTTCCACATGAGATGGCAAATGTCAATTTTCAGTATTGCCCACAGTATTTATGTCTAATTACATTGTTTCTTCAAGGTGCCCTTATTATTTCTTTTTTCATCTTTCCCAGGAGACATGCATCAGGAGGAGCTGGCAAGTTTCCTTGGCAAGAACAGATGAATAAATAAGGAGCATGAGATTGCGTCTTTTGGCTGAGGTGATTTGTCAAAAACCACAGCACTCTGGCTGTTTTCAGATTTTTAAGGGTTATGTTTAACCTTAATCAAGGGGAATTTAAAAAGTTAACTTATTGAGTGTATTAAGGAAAAAATTTTGGTAGAATATGAAGTCAACTTTTCACACATGACTGAATATATTACCCTGAAATAATTTTAAACATATGCCTTAGTGTCAGATAATCAAGAATTACCTACTCATTTTGTCTAATTTATTGAGTAGTGAGTGGTATTGAGTGAGGACTCCAATTGAGAATAATTGGCTGTGATACTCAAGAGAGAATAAAATATCTGAGCAATAGACTCCCAAGGGTCCATTTCTTGTTATAAGTACCAGTTGGTGAGTATGGGTAAATTGGATTCTATTATACAATCTGGGCTTCCAGTATCTTAGTAATTTTCAACATAATCATGTTATATTATGGATAGCTCAACTATGCATATTATATTTGTCTGTTTATTTCTGTTCACCCCTACAGATCTCCTTGCCATCATTCTCCATATGCATACACTGTGGGAGGCTGTCTCTTGTGTATCAAATCATTGAGATGCAGTTTCAGCTTTCCATTGCATTTGGTCAACAGGAACAAAGGATTTAAAACAATTAGAGAGTGGGATAGGAGATTCACCAGGGTTGTGTTTCTAGGTTTCTTCCCCATTGAGTCACCACATATAGACATCACTGCTTTCCCAAATGTCATAATTTTTGACAATAAGCACTCTCTATCCAACACTTCTCCAGATGATATGAACCACTCTCTTCTGTCGCCTCTTCAGATGAAAGAGATAATGACTTTAGTATGTTGATAGTCCCAGAGACAATATTTCTTTGAGTTTATTTTACTCATTAGTTTGTAAATAGTCAATGAATAAATTCTCCATTATTTCATCTGCATGTGTCATCTCCCTCTAGACTATAGCCTGACAGACATGCTACCTGCATAAAATGAGACAAATGTCATGTTTTTGTGGATATAGTCTATAGTTATGCTCAATTGTATTACATTTTTAAATACATAACTTGTGCTAAATATAACCAATAATCTCTCAGTCTTCTGAGAAACCAATTAGGTAAAATCAGAAGTCAAAGTGAAAATGAAACAGAAAAAAATAAAGAACTAAGGAAAAAAATAACATGTATCAGGACAAGTAGAATGATCAAGGAAACTATATTAGAAGGTATCAGATTTTTCTTTTAATTTCCTAAGGTTAAGTTACTATAATTCAAATTTTGAACTGACATTCTAATATATGAGGTTAGGGAGGAGAAAAAGCAAGAGAAGCAGTTGAAAATTTAATGAAAATTTATGTGGGGGTTGCAAAAGGAGGAATTGAGGAGATAGGATGAACATTGGAGGATCCTGGAAAGAGAAGCTGCCAGAACCATCTGTAGCAGAGGTGTGGTAACTCTGTCCGTGGTGCTGGCTGATTTTATGCAGCAGCGAATTTCTTTTCTTCCTCCGAGGACCAGGTGAACTGAAAGAAATCTTAATGCTTAACTGATGTGTCTTCAGACTTTCCTGGAAATTAGTCTGTACTAAAGGCATCCTCCATAAGAGCAATCTGCACCAGGTTAAAAGAGGAAGAGTGATAATGTCATTTGTCTCCCAGCTACTACATATTTGTACATGATTGATACTAGCATTACTGCTGCTGGCAATTGATCTGATCATATTACCATGCTAAAACAATTTGCCATGAAGATGGGCAAAAATGTGAGAACTCAGAAGCAGTTACAAAATAAGAGGCCAGGGTGAAAATAGCTCTTAAGGTCACAGGATGGAAATACTTCAAAAATATATACACAAAATACAGATGGAATTGAGTTTCTTCTATTTTTTCCATTATTTTGTCCTGGGAAGTAAAATGATTATACCATATAATGACGTACTTCAAAAATTAAAAAAATTAAAGAATAGGATGAGAATAGATGACCTTATACATTTTTGTGGGGGTGTTTAGGGAAAGAAATCCCAATCTAAAACTAAGATTTTACTTTATAACCTCTAATATTAGCCAATGAGAAGAAATGTTGCTTCTTCAAAATGTCTCCAACTTAAAATATGTTAACGAAACAAATGCAGCTTTTCAGGAAAATACAAGTATATAGTCAGAGGAAAGTGCCTCCATCTGACAAATTAGAAAGTTCAACAACTCTGATATTAAAGATCTTAAATTTAAAATACAATATTTAAGATTTATTGGAGAATTATAGTAATTATTACAAAACTTTATATTAGAACCTTGTTTAGAATAAACTAGTGCAAATTGTGGAAGGGAACAAGAACACATTGTGAAAACGAGGAGAAAGATGATGAAACCACCACACAAAAGCAGAAAGTGTCTTCCTAGTTTTGAGATCACATTTTTAAAAAGCACAGTATAAACTTACAATCATGGTTCTAACCATCATTTCTTGGAAATGCAAGCACCTGAGAACCATCTGGTGTTCAAACTCTTATCTCTAATTTTAGAAAAGTTGCTGAGTGTAGTGACAGGAACATTAAAGGACCACAGATACAGGTTATCAACCTCATCAGAAAGATTATGTTCAAGTTATATAACATTTTAATACTCATTTATTCCCCCCAAATACACAAGCTCTCTTTTCATAAGGCAATCTTGCTTTTTAAGTAGGTACACATGAATAAAAAAAATACAGATAAATAAATAGTAAACCAGAGAGATCAGCAGAGACTCTTCCAGCAATTAAAATCAGATAGATTTGTTCTCAATACCAACTGAATGAGCTAGGGAACACTAATCTTTTCCAAACTATCAAAGTCCTAGAGACCACCTCTTCAGGCTTGCCTTCACTACCAGACTCCTGGTATGTATAGGCAGCTCTTCATACAATTGTGCTAATTTTGATATCAAATTCAATACCCTTTTGAATTTCCTGTCCCAAGTGTGCATATCTAAACTAACCAAAGTACTCAAAAATATTTTGCTTGTAGAATTAGCAGGAGGTAAGCTCTTTAGGAAGCACATGGTTATATAAAGTATCTTTTCTGTTATATTGATTTTAATGGCCACAAGCAAATTGATTATACAGCATTGGAACTATGGAAGTATTCTTTAAATGACATAAATATAACTAGAATACATGGATTGTTACATAAATAAAATTGTATAAGTACCAACTGCTGCAGTCCAATGAAATGCTAAGGGGAGAAAACACTGAGAAGCAGAGACCAAATTATTCTGTGTCACAGTCTGTGCATGCAAATAGAGAAGAGATAGAAAACCAATGGCATGGCCATCCTTTGGCACTTAGCAGATGTTTTAAAGCAAAAGTAGTTTTAAAGCACATGGCATAGTCTTTGGGCTTAGTATACAAGTTGTTTAATTAACCACCAATCCTCCATTTAGAAATTTGGTGTGTGAATGTATCTCTGCTATACAGAGGTGCAGACTGAGTTTTACTGACCCAGGGAAATCCAACTTGGTGGTGAAGAGCATACTCCAGCAGCCTGGTGGGGCTCAGGTGAGGGCACTAGCACAGACTAGAGAACCAGGGACACTCACTACTCAAGAACATCAAGACACCCCAGTCAAAATGATTTATATGACAAGCCATAGATGCTCAGAGGCACTAAAAATATTTAAGAACCATCAATATAAAAGAGAAGAAACAATGGAAAAAGAAGACACCAATATAAGAGAAACCACATCTACTCACCACATCCACACTCCTAAAAGGAACTTTTTCACCCAAGTCACCAATAGCAGCAAGATATAATCACCACAGCCACAAAAGCACAAAGGCAGAATTAACTACAACTAGATAGACTTCAACATGTCATCTACTACTAGAGCAGTAGTTACCCAATACATAAAGCAAGTCTGAAAGGAAAACACAGGAAGGAGGACAAATACAAATAATCCAGCAAGCCCTAAGAAAAATAACTCACCACCAAAGGATAGACATCTGCAGAACCAACATGGATGACATGGAAGAAATGTTTTATATGTCAAAGAACTCAGAATCAATGTGATAAAAGCATTCAAAGAGGCCAAGAAAGAGGGGGGAAAGGGAAGGCAAGGGGCTAGAAGCTTTCAATGAACTAAAAGAAATAGAAGAAAAATATAGAAAAGAACACAGGAAAATGAGCAATATCATTGACGAACAGAAGAATGAAATTGAAAACCTAAATAAGGAGCTGCAGTAGATACAGTATATAAGAGGAGCAATAGAAGAGTGGAAAAATTCTGGGAAAAGCCAGGAAAGCAGATTAGAAAAATAGAATGAATCAGCACACTAGAGGATACAGAAACAGAGAGGATGAAGAGAAAGATAAAAACAAAGTAAGAAGACAGAAGAAAAAACCAGAGATCTGTAAGAGAAAACAAATATAAGAGTAATTACAATCCTAGAGGAGAAAAGAAAGACATAAGATCTGAAAGACTTTTCAATGAAATAATGGAAGATAATTTCCAAAATCTGAAGAAAGAAATGAAAATAAACATACAGGAAACAAAAAGGACACCAAAATACTTTAATAAAAGAAAAAACACAGCAAGACACATCATAGTAAAACTTTCAAGAGCCAAAGATAAAGAAAAAATTACAACAATAACAAGAGAGAGAGAGAGGAAATACATAACCTACAAAGGAAAACCCATTACTGACCTCAGATTTCTCAGAAGAGACACTCCAAGCAAGGAAGCCACATCTTCAAAACAAGCCAAGACAAAAAGTGTCAGCCAAGAATAATCTACCCAGCAAAACTACCCTAGATGAAGGAAAAATTAGAATCTTCTCAGACAAATAAAGCCTCCAAAAATTTGTTACCATCAAAACCCCACTGCAAGAACTACTGCAAGAAGCCCTAAGACTGATAACCACAGAAGAATAAAAAACAACAATTGATTAAAAAAGAAAAGGAAAAAAAGAAGAAACTAAAACAGAACCCCAAATGACCAACAGGAAACCAATGTTAGAACCTCAAACATCAACAATTACTCTAAATTTCAATGGACTAAACTCATCAATCAAAAGACAGAGAGTTGTGGACTGGATTAAAAGACAGAAACCAACATTCTACTGCCTCCATGAAATACATCTGATCCCAAAAGACTAGCATAGATTGAAGGTAAAAGGGTGGAAAACAATTCTACAAGTAAAAGCCCCCCCCCCCCAAAAAAAAAGGCAGGGGTAGCCATTCTTATAGAAGACAAAGCAGATTTCAAAACAAAAAAGTAACAAAGGATAAAGGTCACTACCAAATGGTTCAAGAATCAACCAACCAAAAAGACCTAACAATTATCACCAAATGAGGGTGCACTAAGATTCATAAGACAGCTACTAAGACAACTGAAAACACATGAAATAGGAGAATTCAACAGCCCACTCTCAACAAAGGACAGATCAGAAAAACAAAAGCTACACAAGGACACAAAAGCCTTAAATGAAGACCTAGACAAAATGGACCTAGTACGTATCTAAGGATGCTACACCCACAAGAAAATAATACACCTTTTTCTCAAATGCACATGGATCATTCTCTAAAATTGACCACAGACTAGGCCACAAGTCAAACATGAATAAATACACAAAGATTAAATAACCAACATTTTCTCAAATCATAAAGCTATCAAAGTAGAAATCAACAAAGAAAAGAAAGCAAAAAGAACATCAAACATGTGGAGATTGAACAACATGCTACTAAATGAAGATGGGTAATTGAAGAAATTAAAGAAGAAATTAAAACTTACTTTGAAACAAACAACAAAGAAGATGCAACATTCCAAAATGCCTGGGATGCAGCAAAAGCATATCTAAGAGGAAGGCTCATAGCAATACAGGCCCATATCAAAACCCAAGAACTGGTCAAAAAAAAAAAAAACAACCTAATCTACCAACTTGAAAAATTAGAAAAAGAACAATAAGAAACTCCAAAACCCAGCAGGAGACAAGAAATAACAAAGATAAAACAAGAAATAAGTAACCTAGAAGCCAAAAAGACTATCCAGAAGATCAACAAAATCAAACGCTGGTTCTTTGAAAAAATAAATAAAATTGATAAGCCCCTTGCAAAGTTCACAAAGGAAGGAAGAGAGAAAATTAAAAAAAAAAAAAAAAAAAAAAAAAAAAAAAAAAAAAAAAAAAAAAAAAAAAAAAAAAAAAAAAAAAAAAAAAAAAAAAAAAAAACAGAATCGAAACTGAGTGCGTTTGAACTGGGGGTGTCTGGCCAGAGGTCTTGAACGCCAGAAGCCTCCACTTCAGGGCCCAGCTTACGTGGGCTGAGGCACACGGCAGCTGAGTTTCACCGGCGACAGGGAAACATAAGTCCCTCGCATCGCACCTCACCAGAAGCTGAGCAGAGCTCCGCGGAAGTCAGGTGAGATCATCTCCCTG
>PVHY01005106.1:59346-86369 GCA_004024945.1 Uropsilus gracilis | reverse complement strand
AGAGAACAACAGGCCAAACAACCAACAACTAAACATCAACTTAACCAAACAACAATTTGCAGAAAAATGGGAGGAGTGACTGAAGGGGGGATACAGAGGGAGGATATGGAGGGAGGAGGAAGGGGGATACAGAGGGGGGATATGGAGGGAGGAGGAGGGATCAATTAATTCACAATTGTGACAAATCAATAAAATGAATTAAAAATGAACAAAAAAATAAAAAAAATAAAACTTCAATGATTACAATGATTACAAATAGTCAGAAGGAAATAAGAGTTGTTGTATTATTTTTTTTTAAATTCAACAAAATTTAGGAAGATAGAAAGCAAGAGCAGGGATGGTGACATTGACTCATGACAACTATAACCAAAGATGTCCACAGAGGGGATGTGAGCCAGATGATACCTTCATATCTTAGAAAGGTGTCAAATTTGGAATCAGCAAGCATCAGAGGTGAGGAACACAACTGAAGCTACAGTGTGTTAGTTGGCCAGGTCTACTATAATAAAGTCCCAGGAGCTAGGGAACGCAGACAGAAATTAGTTTTTTGTTTCCTCATAGTTTTGGAAGCTAGAAGTTCAAGGTTAAAGTGTCCCAGTGTTGTTTTCTTCTGAGGTTCTTTTCTTTGGTTTGTAGGATGGCTTTAGGTTTGTAAATTCTCCCTAAGTCTTCACCCAGTCTTCCTCTGTAATGCTGTGAGTCCAAATTTCCTCTTCATGAAAGGGACACAAATTACATTGGATTAGGGCCCACCCCAATGACTTCATATTCATCTAATTACTTATTTGTAAAGTACCTCCAAATACATTCACACACTGAAGTATTTCAACATATGAACTTGAGACATACGATTCAGTGCATCCACTGAAAGTTGTCAGAAGTCCCTTTGTGGAATGATGGCTCCCTGTCTCCTCTTTCACCACATGAAGCTACCAGCAGAGTGGAGAAATAGCCTGTTCTCAGTAGCAGGTAAATAGAGAAGGTTAATGACAGTCAAAATCAAGGGCGGTTGAAAGCTGAACAAAGTTCAAGTGAAACTTTTAGAACTAGAATAGGTCTTACAGGCAGGAAATCCGATAATTCTTTTGCAAAACTTAAGATACCCCAATAATGGCTGCCAGACACTGATATCAGATTTGCAGGTCACTGCTAATTCCAATATGTTGAATATTACTTTTGAAAATGTCCAATGCACACTTTCAATACTTCTAATTAGCTTTCTAATCATCACTATTAAATATGAATGAACAACCTGATCTTTGGAAAAGACATCCAATTTGAGAAGAACCCAAGACACAGTAAAAGCTCTCATCATTCTCACAAAATACAGCAACTGAAAATAGAAAGAGGAAGAGGACAAGGAAAATTATCTGTCATGGTGAATAAGCTAAAATGAAAAAAATTGAAAAGATAAGAAGACAAATGTAAGAAAAATATGGTATGTTACATAAGCAAGGGAAGAGGAAGAACAATTAGAAAAAAATGGGAAAATTGTTAGTCAAAATTAAAAATGTATATAAATACTGGTATATAAATTTTTTTTTAAAGTTTCAGAAAGTAGGTCAAATGAAACAAAAAGATAGAACTAAGGGGGAGGGGAGGAAACAGCAATTTTTACATTAATACCATAGACTAGTCCTCAGAAGCAAAGGACAAAAATTCTCCAGGCTGCTTTTTCCAGTCAATATATGATAAAAGACAGGCACATTATGAAATTGCAGAGCACCAGAGAGTGAAAGGAGATCGGCACATTTCTTTGAGAATAGGAGGACGAGTCACTGACAAAAGACATGGTTTTTGATATCGAATAATATCAGAGTTCTTGACAATACATCTGGACGTAAGAAAGCAATTGAAAAATCACTTCATTATTGTAAAGCCAAATGATTTCTAACCATGTGTTATCTACCCAGTCAACTTAGCAACCGAATATAAAGGCAGGTCAAAGACATTCTCAGGAAAGCAAGATTCCAAACACATGATTATGATTATGAACTTCCTAGGAGTCTGGAAACATGAACACAAGCAAAGTGAAGCAATAAACCAAGAAAGAATTTCCTAGGAAATAGTGGATCCAAGCAAGGACACAAGCTTAAAATTCTGTGATGACATCATTCATTCAGTGGGATTGGAAGCATCTGTTCAAAGGGAAAGTCTCTAGGAGAGAGGACTCTGGAGAGAAATACTTTACAGATTATTTATTTGAGCATTTGGAAAACAATATGGATAGATAATAAAATGGAGCATGAAAAAAGACCGAGTATAAGCATACAAAAATGTAAACAAAGGAAAATGAGAAAAATATTAATTCTAGAAAAAATATAAATAAGACATAATTACAACACTGTTCTTGATTCCTAGCTTTTTTTTCATAGTCCTAAGAATGCCCATACTTACCAATTCATCTGACTAAAATTTTTATATCATTTTAATATGAACAAAGGTAGTGGGAAAGAGAGGAGAGAGATAGAACGCTCATATATTCAAAGAAAATGTCAATCTGTAATGTCTAAGATGGATAAATTAAGAAATGACAAGGCACACATTTAACTTAGAAATATGGAAGTGCAGGAAAGCCAGATTTAAGAGTTGAAAGTAGTTGCTTATGGAGATTTGTATTGGAGAACCAGGAATGCTAAGTGAGGGACTTCTGCTTTTCATTATAAGCCATTTAATATTTGAATTTCAGACGAGTCCAGGCATTGCTTTATTAAAAATTGAATTTAAGAAAAAAAGAATTGGGTTAGGAGTTTGAAGTGAGAGGCGACAGGCAGCTACCTGGGATCCAAAGCATCTTTAGAACCTTATAAATATTGGAGGAGCAGTGGGTCTGAAGCTCCTAGAAAGTGGAGCTTATTAACTGTGTATTAACAGGGAAAATAAAGGCAACAGAATGAAGGATTCAAGAATATTCGGAAAAAGAAAAAACAAATTCATGAATTTTAATGAAACCTAGGGCCATTTATGGTTTCATTTGTACAGACTAGTCATCAAAAGTACCTCAAATGTAATTCCATTCAAAAATGCATGAAAGAAAATTCAGTCCATAATCCCCTGCACCAATTTTTCAAATCCCTCCCCCTGTCTTCACCTCTCTTGCTGTTCACAGCCACTTTGGATCCTCAGGTCAAGTCTTACCCTTTCTGAACCACACCCTCAGCTCTCCATGACACAGATGGATAGGGTTCTCTCTCTCTCCCCATCTGTGATCTGTCCTTCTCGATGATTCTTTCCATTTCATATCCACTAAGTAGGCTGCCAAGACCTTTTCTCTAGTTAGCAGCGTGGAGAAGAGAGAAAAACCAAAACAAGGTAATAAATCTTGTCCTTATTCCCACATGTAGCCTTTTTTGTGTGTTAAAATCAGAGGCAGGAAAAAAATTTCACACCACCTTGCCCTTTCTTTCTATTATTCCTCCAGACACTGCGGCAGTGCGCTTCACTCCCAGGGAGAATCTGCAAGCTCTGAGCAGAGAAAACAGAATTTGGCTGTGCCCAGACCTCTGGAAATGGACACTGGAAGATCCACTCCTTGAGGGTAAGGATACACCCTGACTGGAGGTCAAGTACCAAAACTAGATCTCTGAGGATATTCAGAGTGTGTTAGGGTCTAACCCTCCCTCCCCTCCCGCATCAAGCAGACTTTCTCAGTCTTGCCTCACAAGCACTACCCCCCTGCAAGGAGCTGAGCACAATGCCAGAGAACGTGTATCTTGTAAACTTAGAAACTGGAGCCTTTGGATGTGTCTCCATCTCCCTCATTGCTTGAAAGAAGGTCACACACCCGCACCATCTTAGTGTACTAAGAGAATCTAGCTCTGATATGGTACTTGATGAGGGTGAATTCACCTTGCAAACACCACTCCAGGGGCCCCTGCAGATGGTCAGACTGTCCTGGAGAGAACTCTTTTGGTATATAGCCTATTGCTTACAGAAGTGCTGGGCCAGAAATCAGGGGGCACGAATGCAAAGTCCTTCATTCTCTAGAGTGTAGGATTCCCTAGGCAGAACCTGGTGGGGTTGGAGAGGGAGGGAAAAAAACAAGAACACACACAGCATCAAGGAGAGCAGCATCAAGACAGATTCGAAGCAACCAACTTATGCGAGGAACCAGGGTTGCGGCATCCTTGGAAAATCGAGCAGGGGTGAGTCAGCCAATATGGGGGATGCCAGAGAGTCAACTGGATGTGATCTTGAAGGGCACATCAACTTGGGTGACACCCCCCCAGACATGTTTTGAAATAAGCCATTTAACACTTGAGAGTGTCACGGAGGTCCCTTGATCCTCTTGGGGGAGGATTCCACTTTGTTCCCAGGGTCGGGGGCAAGTCTTGTCTCCTCAGCCAGGAAAGCAGAGAAAAAGAATTTCCTATTCTAAGCTGCCTCCTTTGTTATTTTAGTGCCGACTGTCATCTAAGTCATTTCAAAAATCTGAAAGGAAGTCTTATTTTAAAACTCATAATGTTGACCAAAGAAACTTGCCTTTATTATGCTCATAAATCATTCATACCTCCTTCATAACAAAGAAATTATTTTTAATTTTTAGAATGCTTTTCCCCCTCTTTCTTCCCAACACAAGAGGAAATGAGAATAATATTTTATGTTAATAGGAACAAAATGTCCAAAATGTATGCACTGTATAGAAATCTTATAAAATGTTTCAGTGGAAACATTTTTTAACCAACAAAGGAAATGAAACACAAAAAGCCACATTAAAAGAACATTGATGATTTTTACTTTAACGAGGAACCTGAGAGGAGTGGATTAGGGGTGGAGGGGCGCCTGAGAGTAAATGATCTTCCACAGGGCTCCTGTGGTTTGGAGCTGAGGGTTTCACACACCTCCCCCATACCCCTCCCTCTGGCCCAGAGCCCAGGGGGATGCCCAGGCGGGCACTCAGGTGCACTCTGCTGGCCAGTGCCTCCCAGAGGCCAGGACTCGACCTCTAGCACCTGAGGCCACTGCTGCCATAGATGAGTTCTCCCTCTGCTGGACCCCATCAGGTCAAGCAATGACACCCCAAGACTTCACCTGCAGCCACTAAAGAGCTAATAATGTGGTGGAAAGAGAAGTAAACACAGAGTTAGAAGGAGACAGGGCACTGGTGCCCCATCATGACCCACAGAGCACACTCAGTATGGTGGGAAACAGGATTCGGAGAGCAGAGGGTGCCTTCTCTGGCATGAGCTTGCTGCAAGCACTCTGAACGCAAAGGCCTGTTGGCTGCTGCAGCGTTGCTTGGATGCAGTGGAACAATCATCTGAGGGAATCAGACTTCCCAGCTTTTTTTTTTTAATATTTAAACTAAGTTTAATAATCATAATCACTTGCTTAGGTAGTTCAGATTTTCGTATTTGCTGGTAATGAGAAATTTCAACAACTGTACTTCCCAGGTTTCAAGGAAATTTAGGATCCACGTTTATGGCTGGCATCTTCCTGAGGGAATGACTATACTGTGTTATATAGGCTAAGCTGATGAGGCCCTTATACAGCTTGGGGAGGATCTTAACCCCCAAGTCAAGCTGAGAGTTGGCCCTCGGTATGAATGTTGAGAGAGAGAGAGAAGCCCTCTCTTGTCCTTCTACCTTCCCCAAAATATGACTGCCTGAATTGCTAACATCTAACGTACCAAACTGCCTTGATTTAGCCTCATCTTTAAATGCCTTCTGAGATATTTGCAGCTTGGGTCATACATGAGTCAGTTTTTGGAGAACAGGTGTTCATCAAAGGGAAAGAGTTATAAGAGGTAAAACATTTTGAGGATCTATTCCAGGCCATTGTCTGGGTGCTTTTTACATTTGTCATATTAAAATTTATGTAAATGAACACATATAAATGTGTATTAGCCCCTCAATTAGTTCCTTTTTGCTTGTCAGCCTCCTCCCTTCTGTCTGCATTGGCTTCCTACCCTGAGAAGGGCATTGCCTAGGCTCTTATTTCTGGGAGGAATGAGCAACAGATAAGCCTGGCCCTGGTGTTAGATCACCAGGCAGCAAAACAGAGCGATGAAGTCATTCTTACCTCCATGTTTTCAAGCTACATGTCCATCAGCAGTTGTTTTTCATCACAGCCCTTATAAATGTTGACAGCTCTTATAAATATGAGGTAAACTATACCTCATATTCTTTTGATGAAAAAGTTAAGAAATGAAGAATTGGGTTAGAGGGCGATTAGAGAGGTGACAGTTAGCTGCTGAGGAACAGGCATGTTCCCTGGAAACCCTGGAGCTCTCAGACTAATCCGAAGGCTGTGAGCACTGAGGAGACCTCACACATAAAGTTCATCAACCCAGAAGCACAGGTCGTTCAGGTTGATAAAACATGGCTCCGTTTTCTCCCAAGGAGGATGGGTTTTCTATCTTCTTGCTTGGAGCGCTTTTCATCTCTGCTTTTCATTCAGAAGTGATAAACTTGATGGGACCCATAGGCCATAAAGTTTCCTTCCAGGAAAAGTAAATAGTTCTCTGACAAATAGGCAGTCTGCACCAGACTCTGATACTTGGGCAGACAAATGAGCTAATAAAGCATCCATAATGATAAGGGCTTGTCTCTTTATCCCTGTTGCAAGAGAGAAGAGGTGGGGAAAGCTATGACCAAGTTATTGCATGACCTACAAACAAAATGAAACAAAATTCAAAAGAACACTAAACAATGGGTTTGTTCAGCCCACACAGAAGGATATGAAGTAAATCTATAACCTAAATAACAAGAACTTCTGCTGTTTTCATGTCCTTGGTTTATTTCCTAAAGTGTGCATTGTTAAAAGAATATAGTTGATATAAAATATGATTTCCCATTTATTATATTTCTCTTCTTTTGAGCTTGAGGGGTCTGCTGTTTGAGACTTGCTTTTTGATGTCTGTAAATAAAGGCCTTTTTCAAATCGCACATTGATTCTGATGTTAACAAAGCAAGTTTGACTGAAAAAAAAATGGCTTCTTTGAGGAAGTCATCTGAATTTTTCTATGCAAAAACCACTGTCTGTGGTTTTAAGATGGCCTAAGGCACCATGAGCCAACCTGACCCATTTCATGGTGACACCACAGTGGTGCCACAGCCCCTCCTTCCCCTGTGAGCCAGATGGGGAAAAAGTAAAACCCCATGATCAGGGAGGCGAGAGCCCCAGGGATAACAAAGATATGAAATATATATATATATATATATATATATATATGTTATTTAAAATAAAGAAATGAAGCAGCAATGAATTACAGAGTTTGCTTAAAGTGTAGGGCTTAAATCAAGAAAAGGACATCTATCTCATTTTATGCATAATACTAAGAATAAAGCCTATATATCTATCTAGTGCTATGTAAAGAAAAGAAATGTGATATGTCTTTTTCTTAAAGAACCGTATTATTAAAGGTGCAGAGTAAAATTCTGTCAAGTGAATAGAAATAGACAATTCCATCAAGGCAGAAATGTCTAAGAAAGAACTTGCCAAAGCTTAGAAATGAGGAATGTTCCTCATGATGACCCAGTGAGTGGGAGGGACCACAATGATCGGCTTTCTGACTCAACTTGTTCCTGGTGATGTGTTACTGCTGAGTCTCAGTGGGACATCGCAACTCTTGACAGAGCCCTACTGCTCCTACAGTGAGGATAATCCTACTCTTAGAGTGAACACACTATTTTAATAATTGGTGGTTAATTATTGAGCTCCATTTGTGACCCTTTACTCTTTAAAACCTGAAGAAATAAATACAAAATGATTAAAAATTTTTTAAAAACAAGCTTAATGATTAAAACAAAAAAATAGAAATATAATGACTACAAGTGAAAAAAAAAAAAAGTAAAACAAAAATTGAAGACATTCCAGGTGACCATAACTGTATTATCGTGTTACTTCCTGAGGCTATCAACTTCATCCCCTTTGGGTGATCATCAATCGGATGCTTAAATTTATGTGTCAATTTGGCTGGGCCACAAAGTTCCCAAAGATAATGAGGTTCCCAGATATTTGGTTAAATATCCTTTCTGGTTATGTCTGTGAAGGTGTTTACAGTGAAATTCGCTTTCAAATCAGGAAACTGGGTAGTTTTCCATCACCAAGGTAGGTGGACTCCATTTAATCCTCTGGGCCTGAATGAAACAGCATGGAGAAAGGACAATTTCAAGGCTCTCTGTCTTTTTCAGCTCCTCTTGCCCTTCTTTACTTATATCATTGGTGCCCACCCTCCTGCTGTCAGAGATTTGGCCTTAAACTGCAAGATTTAAGTCCGATCTCCTGGAATCTAGTTTGAAGACAGGTGGAGGCATATCTCAACCTGCATACTTAACAATCCTGAGTAGTCTCTCATGATAAATATATAGATTTATTATTAAATTCCTAAATACATACATGTTTTCTAGGGAACCTTGACTAATATAATCACTATCATCATTATTCTTATAAGGAATGTAAATTGTGAAAAAATAGTGCTAGCCAAGAGTTACTAAATACTAACCCTCTCTCTCCCTGGCACTGTCATGTCAAATTTACAAGGATTATCTAAGTTAGGTGTGACAGAATCCCTTAAAGGGAAGAGGAACTGTTATTACTCTCTGTTTTCAAATTCAACATTCAATATGTATTTATTGAGCTTCCATTGTGTGTCAGACTCTGATGTGACTTTACAGCTATAAACAAGTCGGCCACAGAGGAGATTTTTCTCATGTGAAGCATACAATCCATAAGTGAGCTAACAGATAAACAAGGAGACTAAAGCAGTAAAACAATCCCATAAAGACAGTAAAAGGAAATGGGAGAGAGGTTTTTCAAAAAGCGATACCAGAGCTGAAGGTGAAGACTGAAAAACAGTTGAGACCCATGTAAAGTCCTGGGAAGAGAGTCAGCCTAGTATGGTCTCATGAGTGTTGGCTTGGGTATGAAATCTTCCACTCCAGCCTGAATGTCAGTCTTCCATCACACTTCACATGTGGCCTCAATACCCCCAAAGGCTATGTTGCTCTAACAGTTGTATCCAGTGGACCCAGCATTTACATTATCCTGCTGGTCGCTCTCTCTGGGGATGCATGAACAGCTACATCTCTAATCTACAGTTGTTGTTTTGATTATAATTACATTTTCTTTCCAGTGTCCAGCATATTAGTTCTCCAGCATCCAGATTATATCCAGGTTATAGCTACTGTGTGTTATCAGCAGTAGCCAATTAGCTCTGTTCAACTCTCCTGGATAGATTGAGAAGAAACAGACCCAGAAAGGTACTTCTGGTGAATAAAAACACACACATATGCACACAGAGGATGAGAATGAGCATTAAAACTAAACAAATTTGGCACAGCATTTATCAGTTTTATAAATACCAGAACTAGTCACATGCTTTTTGTTCAGCATGATATATTTTTTTCAAGAGATGCTTTAAATTTTCCATTTTGTGCCAAGGTAAGTTTTATGCCTCAGTAATGTACAACATATGGATCTTGTGACATTACACATTATTTGCATCCCAATAAAACAGTTCATTAATCAAATGTCCTATTGTAACCTCCAGCTGCAGAAACCACAAAACACACTCAAGAAGAATCATTTTTAACTCGGAATGTGTCTCTTTAAAATAATATTTATCTGATCATGTTAAACAGTGGTGAAATGTACAAGAGATAGTATTGTATGAGGGAAGAAACAGCAATAAGTATGTAACACACACACATACACACACACACACACACACACACTTTCTTTCCTGAATTTGGGCCATTTGTTTTACTTTCCTCTAGATGATTTTGAATGGTGTTTTCTTATGAGTTCAAAACAAGGTCTTTCTGGAACAACCATCACTGAGCTATAATAGTGCACAGCTAAATAAGGAGCAGGTCAATCGTTGAAGAGTTCATTGGAGAAGTAAATTGGAATTTTACATCTACACCAACAATTACGACTCACCAAATCTAATGAAATATGCAAAGTGTGCTATAAACCCTCATCTACTGGTTCTTTTAGATCAGTTCTTGACATGTGTGTCTTCCAGGGTACTAATGGCAAGAAGTAGCCAACTCCAACTATTTTGGGGGGAGTTTTTGGTGTAGAAAGGGTGCTGCTGTTAGCATGATTAGTGATGGGTTAGAGGCTCAGACTTGGAAATAAGTGGAAATCAGGGAGTTGTCAAGAGACATGAATCTGGAGGCCAAAGGCATAGAAATGTCTTCACAGGCCTCAGCTGCCCTTGCCCAAACATAAGTAATCTCTCTTTCTTCTGACCTTCCATTACTCATCCAAGATGCAAAGAAGAAAGTGACTGACTAGGCTGAATTCAGGTCATTGGGCTATTGGGAGAGAGAGGAGGCTAAATCTCTTAGACTTCTGGCTAGTGGGTGGTATCTGGGATTAATCTCCCACTAAGACCTGTGCAATGGGGAAAGAGCATCATTATGCTTTTATTTTTATTTATTTTTTTAGACTAGGTCTCGCTGTGTTGCTCAGGGTACTCCTGAACTCACGGACTCAAGTGATCCCAAGCCTCAGTCTCTCAGGTAGCTGGGATTACAGGTGTGCACCACCCCCACCTGACTATTTTGTTTTCAGAGTAAGTCTACTCTGTTGCCCAGGGTAGTCTCAAGTCCATGGACTCAAGCAATTTCTAGTCTCCACCTCCCAAATACCTGCGATTACAGGTGTGTGCCACTGTGCCTGGCTTCATTATGCTTTTAAAAGGGAAGTGATTACTGAGTTCTGCAAAACTGAAAAAAATTGATTCAGGACCTATTCTCTGCCAAGAATTGTGCTGATGGGTGAAAAATAGGGGAGGAAAGAGTACAAGGGGCTATGGTGGTGGACCACAAGTGCTATAGTGATGGGAGAACTATGGAGCTGGCACCTGAGGGGAGAAATCAAATAGAGTACAAAAATAAACAACCATGTATGAAAATAAATAAATTTAAGAAATAACTAAAACAGAATGGTGCTAGGCAATTTTTCACAAATGCATTCTCATTTTATTCCATTGAAAACCCCACAATCGTGATGTGGAATTTCTACTCAATTCAAAGATGGTGACATGGAGGACTTCAGAGAAAGAAGATGATATTAGAAATAAAAACTATGGCTTCTTCATGTAACTTATTGACCCTTCAGGGTCTGGTTTTCTCGATAGCATTCTGATTGATATGGAATGTCATGGCTCATATCCAGTTAGGGAGGGTAAGACAACAGTAAGTTCATGATGTGCAGCTCATGTTAAATGGAAACAGTGGTGTTTTGATATGGAATGCCATGGCTCATATCCAGTTAGGGAGGGTCAGACAACAGTAAGTTCATGATGCACAGCTCATGTTAAATGGAAACAGTGGTGTATGGTTAAGATTTCCATCTCCATTAAGGTCCACTAGTAAAGCCAAAACTATTTCTCAAAAGGAGAGCTGTTATCTACAGAGAATGGCAAGGTAGTGCTCCAAAACCTAAGGGTCTGTACTGGTCCATTGATATAGCATCAACAATGCAATGGGCCAGTATGTGGTCTTGCGCAAAGCTTACCAAGGTCTCTGCAGACTGCATGATAACATAGGTGTGTCCTTAGGTAGGACAGTGAAGGTGTGTTGCTGAAACCAAGCCCTGTTTGATGGCCTTTACTAAGAGGTATTAAAAAATTTTTAAAGGAGCATTTGCCAGCTCCATGGCTATATATCAGCTCCTAAGGGATATGTTCATTTGGTTAAGCAATGAAACCATATTCAGGTCAGCAGCTGCAATTGGAGTTTTAGTTAAGTTAACCAGTTTAGTTAACTGGTTAAGTTTAACTGATCCACTGACATTCTCCAAGATCATTCTGTCTCTACACAGACCAAACAAGTGAGCTGAATGAAGTTACGGTGGGAGTCACCTTGATACTCATCTTTGATGAGTATCACTCATATCTGAAACCCTTTCACAAATTCAGTAGAACTGCTGTCTTTTTAGGTAGTAGTTCTAGTGGCTTCCACCTGGACTTTCCCAACTAACACTCCTTCCTCCACAGATCAGGAACCAATATATGGAGTCTATTAATTTCGAAGTATGACTAATCCAATTGTGCCTTCTAGACCAGGAAAATAGGAGAGAAGCCCTCTGTGACTGCTCTCTGACTCCACAGTGATGTGACCTTAAGCTAAAAGTCCATGGATGTCCTGACTCCCCCCGACCCCCTACTCTCTTGAACCAGTAATGTTTTGTGTCTTCTAGAACTTGTGTCAGTTCAGAGTCAGTGTCCCCAAAAGGTCTAATTATTTCCTTTTCTGCAGTGCACAGTTATCCTGGTTGAAAGCCTTAGAAGAAGTCTGGGGGAGTATATTTGCTTTTGGAAGTGGGCTTCTTTCTCATGGGGAAACTGACCTTAGCTACCACAAGTCTGGGATTAGTTGAAGAGCAGCAACTCTCCTAGTTTGCTAGGGCTGCCATAACACAAACTAATGTCCGGTGGCTCAAAAACAGAAATGTGTTTCCTCCTATTTCAGGAGAGCAGTACCACAAAAGGAAAGGATCAGCAGATTTCATTTCTCCCACAGCCTCTCTTTGTGTCTATACAAAAGGTCATCTCACTGTTTTCAGATGCTCTTTTCTCTACATGTACCACTGGTGTCTCTTCATGAAAAGACACCAGCCATGCTGGGTTAAGACTCTACCCTTATGTCCATACCTGACTTTCAAGGCCCTGGTTGTAAGGTCAGATATAATGACCTTGGGGATTAGGACATCCACATGTGCATGTTGGGGGATGCAGTTTAGTTCCTGACACTGTGTGACTGATGGAAATTAGACCTGTGTTCTCACAACCTAGAACTCTTCACATGTACAGATAAGAGCCGACTATAGGGAGTCCATGGATTCCTTTTCTAGGTGCCCAGGATCACCAACCAGCGTCACATGTCTCCGTAAGTCTCAGTGCTGAAATTTCTAGTCGATCCCCAAATCTCATCCTGAGTGACTTTAATTAAACCAAAACTGAATTCCCAATCTTGCAGAGTTTCTGTTAAAGTGAGATCATTTACAAGGAAGGAATGAGAAGCTGCAAACTGGAAGTCAGACATGAGAGAAGGTTCCAGTGAACCTGAGAATATTGAACCCCTAAATTTTTTCGAGCTTTCTTTAATAGAAGCCACTCTTTCTTCTCTTAGGAAGTTAATTCTGCTTTGTCAGGAGGATATTTCATCATCTCTCCAGATATCTTTCACTGTTAAGACACTTCTTACTTTCCCCAGGATATCCCTACACTTCTTTGCTTTAAAAATTATAACTAGATTCCAATTCCAGAGGGTAAACTGAAAAGTATAACGCATGAGATGGTACAGTACACATCCAAAGAAATGCATGATTTCCCCAGACATGTTAATACACACAACAATTTAGGAAACATTTGAGAATACATAACAAGGATCTAGAAGGATAGGAGGAGGAACAGAAAGTCAAATCCAGATGCATTTGCTGAAATATATCCAATACGTAGAAAACCTGGCTTCTGTTTTTAAGCTTGAGGATTTAGAAAGGGCTCAATGCTTGTTCATTTGACTACAATATGACCCCACTCTAAGTAGGTAGAAATGCCAGAACTGCCTTGTGTAATGTCCAGGAAGGTACATAAAGGCACAGGGACACTGAATGTTAGAGGAAATGTATCACATAAAATCTGCTCATTCACCCTGCAAGGACCTAGAGGACACACCTTTCACTATGACAGCAAGAAACAAATTTCTTCTCCATGTCCTTGAAGGACACTGTAGCTGTGCTTCTCTTTAGGTCGGAAACTGCAGTGGGAACTGCTGCGAACAAAACAGAGATTAGAATCATCTGACTCGCCTCTTAATTCACATTTGATTGGGAAAACCAACTGCTGATTGTTTGTGTGTCTCTATGGCCATAAGGTATTGTGAACTACTAGTGCCCTCTTTATGACTTAGAAGTAGAGTCATTTACCTTCCAATATAATCAATTTAATCATTTTAGCAACATAATTCCAGAAAACCTAGGACCAATTCAGAAACTCTATAAGATACTGTATTTCTAGTATTACTCTTATAGTAAAATCTGTGTCAGGGGATGGAGGGATGCGTGAGTGGATGGGTGGATGGATGGATGGATGGGTGGATGGATGGATGGATGGATGGATGGATGGATGGATGGATGGATGGATGGATGGATGGAAGAGTGGAGGGATGGGTGGAGAGAAGGATGGAGGGATGGGTGGAGGAATGGGTGGAGGGATGGAGAGATGGAGAGATGGAGGGATGGAGGGATGAGTATGGGAGGTAGGGTGGAGGGAAAATAAGGGTTGGCTAATATAAAACTCAGAAATGTTCAGAAAACTGAAATTCCAGTTTCAGACCAGAAACTCTCAGGTAAAAACTAATGTTGCAACTCAAAAGTAATTTTTTTCTTCCTCAAGGAAACCTCAGTTTTTATCTTAAAGTCATTCAATTGATTGAATGGGACTCATCCAAATTACCAAGGATAATCTCCTTCACTTAAAGTCAACAGTTACAAAATACCTTCACAGCACCACCTAGATTAATGTCTAATTGGATAGTTCAGTATTATTGCCTAACCAAGCTGACATGGGAAATTAACCATCATACCATGTCTGCTCAAAAAAATAATAATTGGAACTTTAGAACATGTGACATTTCAAGAAAATGAAGACCATGTGATAGTCCATCATTCCAGGTACTGCTCTGGCATTGAACTCAGTCCAGGTAATTCTGGAGATAAATCAAAATCCAATAGCTGAGATGAAACCAATGTTGATCTGTCACAGACAACAGTAAAGCAATGAGACCTGCATCTCAGGAATAGCTAAGTCCCCAGGTAGGGCACTGGTCACACAGGGGCAATAATTAAGGGGTCTTCTTACCCCCAAAGTATCTGTAACATTAAAGCACAGTTTCCAGGAGTCTCTTTTCAAAACTATTCCTGAGAATGTCCATATTATATTATCAGTAAGAAACATATTGAATAAGACTTTGACAAGTATCCAAGGAATTAAAACAAGAAAATTGGGGTGGAGAAGGTAATTAAAGCAAAAAAGGTGGAGGGTGGGCATGGTTGAAAAACTGTTGAACTTTTAGATGACATAAGTCACTTTCCACTATTGATCTTTTCTTCAAAACAACCCCAGGGGCAAATATTACCCCACGTTAAGTAGGGAAATGGAGGCTAATAATGGTCAGTGCTGAAAGTTTGCTCCATCAGCCCAGCTCTGAATAACCTCCCAGTTCATCTAGGTTCTGTCCAATCAGGACACGTTAAGGGGCACAGAGTTGGAAAGGGGGAGAGCCAGTGAGAACTTGAGTCCTCCCAACAGTGGTGCTTTTAAAACATCCTTCTCAGAGAACAGGGAAGTCACTTTGGGGGTCAATCAATCATTTCCAACCTAACACTAAACCAAATTCCCAAAGCCTTTGTACTCCCCCAATGGTAGCTATATCTTAGTCCCAATCATCACAGGGCCGGTGGTAGGCTAGCACACTTTCAACTTTGCAATCTCAGTCTTTGATGCTTCATGCTAGGACTTGGTGACAGTACTGGGCAAATTGGCCTGACCCTCAGTGCAGAGCTCACCCCACTTTTCTCTCTCCTCAGCTCCCTGTGGCACCATGGGAAGCCTCATGTACACATGTGTGAACATCCCATGCAGTCTCTAAGCTTTGTCCACACCTCTAATAGCCTCCCCTATGCCAGGGGCCCAGGGATGCATAGTCTAACCTCCCCCCCCCCCCCCAGGAGAAGGGACCTGGAAGAGAAACTGGAAGCAGTGGTGAGTTATTTGGACAGGGAATTCCTGTACCTGTTTGCTGGAAGGGGTGGTATGGACTCTGAGCACGACTCCCTCCTCCATATCTTTAAACTTTGCACCCAGTGGGGAGGGGGCTAGAAAACAGTCAGAGAAAGCAAGATCCACTAATGCTTGTAGACCCCTATTGCTTGGGAAAACATTCTCTGAAACTCTATCTCAAGGTGGCCTCCCTGATAAAGTGGCTCAGTTCCCAGGCTTTCAGCTACTGGTGACCTGGCCCCTCAGTCAGCCTGCCTCTCTTACTGTAGCTCAACTGTTTTGTTGAATGTTCATTTTACCACAACATACACAAGGCATGACTTCACAGGCACTGAGTCTTAGTAGAAACTCAAATGCTATCCACTAGGGAAATGTCAGGGTTTTACACAAGCTATTTATGGTGGCAATAACATATAGTCTCCTACCAACATGCATGCACACACACACATAAACACAAACACACACGCCATCAGCCTGTTCTAGAATCCCATAAAAACAGCAGCAAATAAAAAAGAACACATTTGATTACAGGTTTTCCCTTCTTAAAAAAATGGAAAATAAAACAACTTAATTTGGTTAACTTTTTATTTCTATCTAGATCACAAGGCATAGTTCTTAATAGAGTCTTAGAAGGTTTAGAAAAGATGCAGAGGTTTCCTACGTGTCTTTGGGTTCCTGGAATCTTGTAGGTTTATTCATGATTCTTACCATTCTGCTTACAAATTCCAGGCTCAATCACGGTCATAGGAGGATCTACATGCTACATGTAGACGGAGGAATACCTCCCACAGGTGCATCATGGGAAGCTGCTGATCTGTACCTCACAGAAACTCACAATCCCACATACACTGGTCCTGGGCTCCTTACCAGTAGGGGTTTCCAGTGTCAGTCCCATGGCACATTTTCAGGGTGCTAACTTTTCTCCTCACCTTGATGAAATTATCATTTTCATGTTTACCCATGATTTATTTTCATCACATGGGATAATCCCTTATCTTCTATTTCTTGATAAGTAGTGATATTACCATGATCCAATCATTTTTATCATCTTTTTATGCACATAACTCCTTGTATGGCATTTCAAGGGTGGGCACTAGAATAGGCCCATATATTGGACACTACCTATTTCTATGCCTTATAGCATAAAAATCGCTTCCTTATTCTAAATAAACCCAACAAGACTTAGACGTCTCACAACTCATTCATGTAAATGAGAAGGTGCTTAGAACATGGAAAACATCAAACATTCACTGAGCTAAAGGAATTGAACCCTAATACTGCTCTGAGTGTTTTCTCTTTGCTAGACCTCCAGGAAAGATAGTGAATTAGTACATGAAATGAAATTTGTACATGCATTTTTATTTCTCAGGGCTGCTAAGATGACATGTGAAAAAATGTAGGACCAGGTAAAATACCAACTTCATGCTTAAGTTGATCTATGATAGTAGGTTTAAAAAAAAAAGTCTCTTTCCAGAGAGTCTGTTCTATCAGTCAATAAAAGCAAAGTCTACCAATAAGGCTGTTTTTAAAAAAGGCAATTATGTACGATGGTGTGATAAAAATACTCAATTAATGGTAGCTTCTTCCCTTCTGCTTGGGTATAATTCATGAAATACACACTACGAGTTATGAGATAGAGGTTGCTGAAATCAGAAAGACCAGGATTCAAATGTTACCACCTGGTGCCCAGTCTTGGACAAATTACTCACCCTTTTGAAAACTTGTTTTCCCCATCAGTACAATGACAATCACTTCAATGATAAAGCAATGATGAAACAGCTCAGGGCTCTGAGACCCTGTGGTGTCATGGCAGACACAGTAAAGACTTCCTGGCTGTTCTGATAGCCACGTCCATGCAATGCAGTGATCAGGTTTCAAATTCGGACTCTATCATTTACCACCTGTGTTAGCTTGCGTGGGTTAACCTCTCCAGAACTTATTTTCTTGATGAGTATTCTGAGGTTTATGTGAAATAAAGAAAAACAAGAATATGAGAAATGCCACGAAAATGTGAGAATTGCCACCATCTGAATATGCATATGTTATGTATTAATAAATGATAGCAATGATGACTGCATTTATTGGAGAAATTAATAGCAACCAGGCAAAGAAAATTACCAGACTCTTATACTGCAGACACATGGTGAAGTTAAGAGAAATAGGCACAATTCAAAATTCAGAAATAGAGATAAGCTGTAGAGTCATTTCAGGAAATCTGGCAGAATACTGGTACCCTAGTTTTGCCTAAATGAGTTAGGTGACACTCGCAAAGCCCTCTGTTAAAACACCTATAACCTTGTACAGCACTAGAATCCCCATGTTTTCTGGATGCTAGTCATGGGGTCTGACATACAATAACAACTCAGTCATTGTTTTAGTTAAATGTTTCCCCCTCTACAGGACTGTTTTCCCATTAGACTGGAAGTACTTGCCATACATGCATGGATAAGCGACTTCATGTCTATCTCCCTTGCATCTAATATAGAACCTGGCACATAATAGGGCTTCCACAAGATTTGGACCACTAACTACTAGTAATTTAATTAACAACTCATTTCAGCGGAGCGGTGAAACTGCACCTTGCAACCAGCACTACATTTGCTGCCATCAGAGTCCTTGGAAGTAGAGGATCCCACCACGAATTTCCATGCTTTCACAGCTATCAGTTAAAAACTGCCAAGCTGCTGGGCTGTACAGAGAGTGGGAAAGTCGTCCTGTTATTGCTCCCTCCTCCTGCTGTTATAACAAGTGTCTCCTAATAGAGCCTACCTTTCAGCAAGCTGCCACATGCTGCGATCACACCAGATAAACCAGAGTGATAATAATAAGGCTAATCTTGCAGAGATTAAGTCATAGCAGCCCCCACAAGGAGGATGTTGGGATGTCAGAGGCAGTGATCTAGCCTGGAAGTGCTCACAGGAGAAGTGGGAGAGAAAGAAGACAAGGGATAAGATCCAAGACATTACTACTGTCCCAAGAACCTGAAGAAGGGCTCCCAGGAGCCAGAGCTGTGACAAGCAAACTCCAGGAACAATGAAAGGGCAGGGTTTCTCCATTCAGAATCTTGCATTTGTTAAAAAAAAAAAAAGTGAAATAACTTCTTGGAATTTTCTTGATTTCTTCAATTAAAAAAATTGAATGCAATTCATGATTCAGCCTTGGCATTTCCTCCTCCCCCCGGGGTCATGTAGATGTTCTAGAGGCTTCTGCAGGAAATGGGATCATTGCAAGTTCTATAAGAAGCTGTCTGGACCCTGTTCCTAACTTGCTTGAGCTGGCAACTGTCCCTAATGCCCCCAACATGCCTCCGATGCTCAGTCTACACCTGCGCTTGCTCTATACCTGCCTTCAGTCAACACCTGTCCTCAGTCCATACCTGTCCCCAGCCTATACCTGTCCCTGATCTACACCACCTAAGGCAACAACACTTAGTCCAGTTTCAAGGCCTCTGGATTCTGCTTTCTCAGTTTCCTTGACCTGCTAGATTATGGTGGCTTTGGGGGCTTCAGGAAGCTGGGACCCTCTGCTTTGGAGTGCCCACTCTCTAGCATTGGTGGGATAGTCCATCGGAGCCAACCTGGGGCTCAGTGGACTGGGGAGAGGGGCAGTCTCAGACCACATCCTGGGCATTGGCATGTCTTGGCCACTAGACGCAAGGTATGAGAAATGAATTGACCAGAAGAGATTGCCTAGCCACAGTTGGGGGTTAAATGGAAGTATGAACCATGAGACAACTTTATTAACAAAAGAAAGGGGTATTTATAGGGACACAGGGTGAGGGCCTGTTGAATTCCAAAGAAGACAAACAAAACTGAGAGACAATTAACATTTTAAAGCAAAGAGTAATTGAGGAAGGGGGAGTGTTGGCAGGTGGTCACTTAGATAAAGAAAAGCCAGCGTGCCAATGTGGTCTCAGAAGGTTATTTTAGTAAATCAGTCACTAAGGTTTTTTAGGGACAGTTAATGAGAGAGGTTTTTCTTTATCTCATCTAGAATGACTTTTTTGGTATGTAAATGGCGCACAGCAGGGGTGGGTGCTTGAACCAATGCCTCCAGTCTTCTCCTGAGTTATGACAGCCCTTTCCCTATCCTCAATCATTTTTGAGGTTCGTTCCTCCAAACCTCACCGGGTTGTGTGAACCTCTCCCATCTCCAGCTACAGAATTGGTCCTCAGGGTGAGACCTTCTCTTCCTTTGCTTCCTTCTCCCACAGCACAAAACTCAGCTGAGAAACTGGTTTTCTCCCCAGAGGCCAGATATCCTAAAACTGGAAGCAAAGTCCGGCTATGGTGTTATGGCTCCACCTGGGGGGCCCCTGCAGAGGCCTCCCAGGCATCCCCCCAGGAGTCCCCACACTGCAACCATGCAAAGGCTGGGGTCCACACTCCGCTGATCAGCACATAAACCTCAGCAGCTCAAATTCACCCATATGAGGGCACACAGGGTCCCTGAGCACACTCCCAACCGACTTCCCCTAGCCCAAGCCTGGTTTTTCTTGTAGTTACACTGAACAAGGCCTTCCAGAAAAGGCCTAGCCAAAGATTATCTCAGAATCAGGGCACTACAGAACACAGGTGAGTAGGTTCGATTCAGTTCTTGATGGTGAGGCTAAGGACAGACTGAATCCTCTGCAGGTTGGGGTGGGGTGTGGGGACAGTGGTCAGGAGGCAGTAGACACTAAAAACAAAAGAGACTCAGGCCAGAGTGGAAGCCAGAAAATGGAGTGCATAGGAGGTGTGAGTCAGGTCAGCAGGTGGGTGCTGAGCCTAGATGGATTCTGTCCATCTCCAGATTGACACAGCGATATGGTGCAGGCAGAAAGAAGTGTGGTCCCAAGCTCCAGCTTGCCAGTCAGACAGACATGGCCCTGCTTCCCAGTAGCTTATTCCACCTTGTGCTCTTCTGGTTTCCTTTTTTTTTTTTTTTTTAAGGAGATGAACTCTCCCCAAATTCAAGTTTGAAATTGTATAGACAGATGAATGGATGGGTGGATTGAAGGGTGGATGGGTGGATGGGTGGATTGGTGATGGATGGATGAATGGATGGATGGATGGATGGATGGATGGATGGATGGATGGATGGATGGATGGATGGATGGATGGATGGATGGAGTGGTGGTAGATGGGCAAACAAATAGACACAAGTAGAACCAGCCACCTGTTCAATCAAGACTTTCTCTCCCTGTGACTAGGTCACTGGTAAATATCTGTAAGCACAGCTTCCCAGCGAGATACCCTCTCCCAGCTGAGACTCCTCTGCTGAGCTTGCTACTCTGACTTTCCTCCTCCTTCCTGACATCAGCTCAACCCTTTAAACCAAAACAAGCTCCATTTCACAGCCTCACAGTGACAAGCCCACCTTGAATTCCATTGCCAAAACTCTAATTCCCATTTTGAAAGCTTTCTTTATTATGTGGGTGGTCACAAATACCACCTGAGCTCATGGTTGATCTCAGATCTGTGCTCAAAAAATAGTGGCCTGCAGTTCAAGGCACAGCAGACACCCAGCAGAGGTCACACAGGAAGGACACGCGACTCTAACTTAACAGACAAGTCCAGTTCGTCCTTTATGTACTTTCTCTGTTGTTTTTTTTTTTCTTTTTCAGCACTAGCAAACAGTCTGGGTTCTGGACCTCACTCTACCTTCACAAACAGGCAGGTGGTTTGACCTGGTCAGTGCCCAATTAACAGGATCACTTGTAAATAGTGACAAGATTCAAGAGTCCTGGGCTATCTATCTACCTCCCCACCAACTGAGTCAGCGTTTCTAGAGTTGGTGCCCAGGAATATATACTTTCCAAGGCTTTCTAGAAGTTTCTAAGATCTGTCAGGTCTGAAAAACATTGGGCTTTCCAGAAAAAAAAAAAAAAAAAAAAAAAACACCCAGGTCACTTCAGCTTTCTAATCACCTTCTAGTGCATATAGCTATTCATCATTGTCAGAGTAAAGGCCCCTGTTATAGGAGGAGATTTGGTATTTATGCAGCTCACCCACCCTGCAGCATATGGATGGTGTACTTTACGGGAAACAGTTCATGTCCCATGAAAATGTACTGGGGTGTTTCTCAGAAAGCTGGGGGTTTATTTAGAGATGGATTGTTCACAGAGGAGTCTACTGGCATTCTGACCTGCAGTTCCGCTCTTTAGAGACACTCTCCCAAGTTCCATGGGTCATACAGCTCCCCTGGCTCCTGAGAGCTAAAGGCCGACAATGCTCTCAGATTCACCATGACTCTGAAACCCACATCTCAGATGACAAAACCTATGGCCTGCTGGGAACCAAGGTAAGTCATAATAACTGCCACCTTCCAGGGCTATGTAGAGAATAAAATGAGCAAATGCATAGAAGTCACTTACTAGCTAATGTCTGGCACTGGAAGTGTTCAATTAATGTTAATTATCATCATTAAGCCAGAAATCCAATATATTTTCATATAGATGAAAAGAGTTCAGTAAGTACAAAAGGGAAGTTATAAACCAATATGATCCTTACAAGATCTTTCACACTTAGTACAAAATAAGACCCAAGTCATCAGCTAATACAAGCCCATCTCCCTCATCATCGTGTCTGCCACGGTCTCATACAAATAGGTGCACAAATAGAGTGAATATGTTGTCCAGTGATCATGTGTAGAATGGGATTTTCTGTAAGCTATCTCAGTATGTCTTAATATAATCTTTTAGTAAATGTTCCCTCCTCTAATGCAGTCCCCTTCCTATTTCTGCCTCTTCATAGAGAGGATAATTGCCTTTCCCCTCGTCCACTACATCAGCACATATATTCATAGTTATTTCTCCCCCAGGTCATCTTGACACAAGGCTGAGCGTGTTTAGTTCTCTTACCTCTTCCTCCAGGGTCTTCTTTTAAAGCATTTCATCATTTTTGTTGCTCTCCACTGAGCATCCCCAGATATCTTGCTATGAAGGCATTTGTTTCAAATTGCATCACTATAGAAGAGAATTCCAGGGTAAAGAATGTCAGGCCAACTCTGAAAGCCCTTGTGACTTTTCACACCTTCAGGGGTCTTGCTCTCATTAAAAATGTGTATGAATGCTCTTTTACAGTTCTGCCCCTAAGGATCAAGAGGAGAAAAGTCAATAAGTAGTAAAACCGTGTAAGAGGGAATCACTGTCTATGTTTGTATGCAGCCAGATATTGATTAGATAAATGGAAGATGAGTGAATATTTAAGAAGCTCCTACCAGGTTTCCATTGTAATCATTGTAATCTTTTATCACATTTGCACCAGTGAAAGATCAACTTGGACAGGTAAAAAAATCAAAATGAGAACAGCAAAAATCACTTGCTCTGAGCAAAAAGCACATTTAATGATAAAAAGCAAAGAGGTACCAGTATAAAATGAATGGAAATATCTCAGGGTTGAGGGTACAGGGATTTGGGTCTGTATTTAATATCCTAGAATGGCTCCACACTTAGTCAGGTGATCTTGGCTACTCAAATTAGCTAAACTGAGTGTCAGTGATACCACCTATCTCGTCAGAGGTAACAGGAGTGGCCTGGACTGTACAGGACTGTTGCAAGGACTGACAGAGACAGGGAGAGGTGTAACACTAGTATGCTGCAGATCAATGTCATTGTTCTAAGTTCTTTCTAGCACCTGTGAGTGCATAGCACAGTCTGGGGTATAGAGTAGGTACTTATGTAAGTGTCTGAGGTATAAAATCTCCTGTTCTTAGCCTTCACATGCTCCACTCAACCTCAACCAGCAAGTGAAAAACTTACGATTCATGAAGGTAAAAAAAAAAAAACCCTAGGTGTTAGAGAGGCTCCTGTCACATCGCCTTTACTGTATTCTGAGACTGTATATGATGCTCTGCTGTGGCCTCGTTTTGAACCTCAGTAACCAGCACTAGGAGAGTGCCCTCAGTGATAGCCACAGGGCAGCTCTTCCTCCAGTGAACTCATTTTCATTTGGGACACCAAGGAGCTCTAGTCACGGTGACATCCCCGAGGATCTGACTCTGAAGTGACCTTAGCTTTCTCTTCTTCCCAGACAGTGCCACAGTGCCCCTTATGCTCCCACAGTGCCGCTTATGAAGGCTCCAGAGTCTAGTCCAGATCTGTCCAGCCTGCCAGGAAATTCAACTCCTTCCTCCCTCAAGTTGCTCATTCATTCAATGGATGATTCTACTAAGTCACTCCTTTCTCAGAACCTGCTTGCTCATCACCTGTCTTTAAGATATTGAAGAAGTCAGGCATTTCCACTGAAGACCGCTGTCTCTTCCGTGGTATCTTGTAAACACAGCCAAGGTTAAATAGAAAATAATGAGAAAGGTTAAGACTCAAGGGGAATGTCTTTCTAAACCTCTGAATCATTAGGCGACTATATTACAAACCCTTCCTTTCTTCGCAATTAAACACACACACACACAAAAAAAAAAACAAAACCAAAAACAAAAACCATGGACACACCTAAAAGAAATCACATTAGCAGAAACAAGTTAAAAAGATAAAGACAGACACCAAATGGTTACAACTCGGAGTGGGGGGGCGGGACAGAGGGGGAATGGTCAGGGAGGGTGGGGGGGGTGAGTGTGGAAAAATAAATAGATGAAAGCAAAAAGGAGAATGCCCACAACCTTCCACAAATAAATCTCCATGGTTAACCCAAGAGTGATTTGTTCTATGCGTGTTTCTATATCAAGCAATATATCAAGCTTGTAAGTGTCATGCATTGGCTGTTTATGTCAAGACAAAAGGGGGCATCAGAGGGTAGCCTCAGGAAGTGAACGTTTTCCCATGGCACAAGAGAGCAGGAGAGAGATGAGCCGTAAGGATGTTCACCCGGGAGAGGTGTAAAGGATTGAGCTACCTACCAGGGGCAGCTTTGTCAGTTTTCCCTCTGCGCCAGATTCATTCATGTATCTGTTCATCCATTATTCAAGTCTCTTGCATGTAGTCATCACATCAGTTGTGCCAGGGAGGGAGGGAGGTAGAGAGAGAGGGAGAAAACGAGGGAGAGAGGGAAGGGGGGACCACTGAAGGAAAGAAGTCTTTGTTCCACCAATCCTCTTCCATGCACGATGGTGGTAAAGAACACAACACAGCGAAGGTCTTTGCTCCAGATTCTGAAGGCGACCAGTAAGGAGAGCCTCCCACAGATCAGGACGCAGCTATCAGAGGCCAGGACTGAGGTGAGGTAAAAGCTGTGAGACCACCTGCCTGGCATCAAAAACCAAAACACTGCAGGGAAGTCGTATTCTGAGGATATAAAAAGAAGCTGAATCCTTCTTCCCTGAATAAGAGTTCACATGTGTTGAGTTGTATAATAGCTTCATAGTATGTAACAGTCCACTGAATAATATAATGGGATGGCACAATGTAACCAATCCCAGTTGCCAACTGTAGAACAACACACTTGTTCATGATGTTCATTGTCGAGCAAGCATCAGGCTCACCAACCTTGTAGGTTCCTTTTTGGGTTTAACAGTTACACAGACACCAGGCAGGGCAGGGCCATGTCAGGGAGCCAGGAGGCAGGCTAGCCCACATCCCCCAGGACTCTTCATGTCCTTTCTCTCATGCTCATGCTGTGTGCACACTCTCCTTCTCATGCGTATGGTCCCCTCCCCTTTAGCCTCTCTCCACTAGGCCCAGGTGTGCACACTTACACCTGTACACACCCACTGGGCCACACAATCATGGGGGGAGGCGATACCCTAGGTGCTGGGCATATAGACTCATGGAGGAAAATGCCTAATTAACTCACCCTACATCTATCCAGTGCCAGCATCCCACATCCATTCTGTTTTGCTAACATTCAATTGCTTTCATAGAGCGTGAGTGACAGGTAGAAGGTTGTTTCCATAGATGAGCATTGGTCCCTTGCATGAACCAGTGGGAAGGGAGTTTATTTCCCCTCCTCTTGATTTTGGGAAGCCTTGTGACTTGCCTTAGCTAACAGGCTGCAGCAGCAGTATCACTGCCAGATGCGGGTGTTGGTGACTCCTACACAGAGACTCCTAGGAACACTGGAGCCAAAGAAGTGGAATGTGTTGAGTAGCTGCAGTGAGAGAGGAAGCATGACGCTTGCAACCATCCCAATCTGGGCAGGTTCATCCTCATCTAGCAGCTTAAAGAAGAATATTAGAGCCCAGAACGTCATTTTCACAGGGTTTATAAACATGAACAGGATGAACAGGATGGTCCCCCGCATCCCTCTCTCCCCTCACTCTCTTCCTCTCTTCCTCCTGAGTTCCCTTGAGTTCCCCTCCCTGCCGAGGAGAGTGTAGGGTAAATGAGTTTTCAGGGTTTTTATCCTTCTCTCACTAGTTTCTAGGACCAGCACCTGTGGTATGGCATCCTCCCCCATGATTGTACATGCTGGCCCAGTGGATGCACGCATGCGCAAGTTGGCTCACCTGGGCCTGGGAGGTGGTGATAAAGGGGCAGTGTCACCCTGCAGGGAGAGAGCGTGTGAAGAGAACACAAGGCTGCAAGAAGGAGGACAGAGAAAGAGTGTGGAGTTCCTGGGGGGCTGGGGAGCCTGCCTACCTGCCTGCCTCCCAACCCCCCTACATGTGCTGTCTAGTCTGCTTGTCTGCTTGCCCTACAATTGGCCCAGCCTCCCTGCCTGGTTTACCTGTGTATCTGGTTCCCTGAGAGCATTAAAGCCTGTAAAATCCGCCATGAGTGCAGGGACTTTCACTGACTGTTACGAAAACCAAGAATGAGCTGCCCAGATTTGCAATGTTTGCGCAATCGGCATCATGAACAGGATGGTTGTCTGACAGTAATTCTACCATTCTATGCCCTTTTTCCTAGATCCAGGGATGCCCATCTAATAGGTGTGCCCATCCACTGAGCCAAATGTGTGCAGTCGTAGGGAGGGCACAGAAGCACAGGTGCCAGTCACACAGGTGGGAAAGCATGAAAATCCTGATAATTCACTTACCCTACACATACCAGAGCAAAGCATTGCAGTAAGAGGTATTAGGAAGGACTAGAAGGTCCAGGCTAGGCACAGGGAAAGGAGTTCATCCCAAGGAAGAGAGCATGATGAGGGCACACAGTCCCTTCACGTATCATTACTTTCCCACATTCTGTAGGTGAGGGAACTGAGGCTCAGAAGAATAAGTCAGGGGCTGGGCGTACTTCCTGAATTCCTGGACTGTCTGCCTGCTGTGACTGAGACTGCCTACCCCTCTGCCTGTTATTAGAGTGCTATACATATTTGTTGAATGAATAATTAAACTCCAAAATGCAAGCTTAGTCTTCTACAACTGTGATTCTAAACCAGAAGTACATGTTTGAATTACTGGGGGG
>PVHY01005106.1:0-59246 GCA_004024945.1 Uropsilus gracilis | reverse complement strand
CCCAGGCCAATTAAATCAAACTCTGCACCCTGGGTAATTCTGATGTGCGATCGAAGTTGAGAGTCCAGGTCCACAGCAACACCTCTTAGGTTTTCATGGGTTCTAAATTGTGGGGGAGCTTGTTAAAACACAGATTCTAGTTCAATGAGTCTGGGATGGACCCAAGCTTCTGGGCTTCTATAAAGTTCCCAGGTGCTACCAGTGCTCCCGGTCTGAGCCTCTGCATTATGCAGCAAAGCACCACCACGCAGCCCCTCGAAAATTCTAGAAAAGCTACTTTTTTTTTTTTTGAGACTAAGTCTCACTGTTTTTGCCCGTGGAACCACAGGCTCTCGTTGCCCGGGGTACCACAGACTCAAGCAGTCCCCAGCCTCAGCTTCCCAGGCAGCTGTGATTACAGGCTCATGCCACCACACCCAGCTATTTTTTTGGAACTAGGTCTCACTATGGGCCCCAGGCGGGACTTGAACCAAGATCCCTAGCCCTGGCCACTTCATAGACTGAAGCTTACAAGCACAAGCCACCTTGCCCAACCCGAGAAAAGCTACTTTAATGATGAGAACAATCACCTTAGTTGCCTATCAGTGATTAGGAAAAAAATGGTTGTTTCTAAACTATCCGAAAAATTCTGCCATCATTATCTTCAGCAAATCTCTCCCTTCACCCCAGCTGTGATGATGATGAAGTCCAGGATTTATTCATGTAGGGGGTTGGTATTGCTGAATGTTAGTGTTAGGAGTTTGCACAAGGGGTCAGATCACCAGCAGGGATCTCTCCACTTGACAACTGTGGCCCTGGGTGATTTCTTATACCACCCAGACCCTCCATTTCCTTCTATCAGAGATAAAGGGCTCAAGGGCAAAAAGTAACACACATTTTTACACCTGTTAGAGGGGCTGTGCTCTGAACGAGCACAAACAGCAAGGGGTGATCAGATGTGGAGAAAAGGGAAACTCGTGCCCTGCTAGGAGTGCACCATGGTACAAACAACATGGAAATCAGTATGGGAGAAAATCAAATACTGTCCAAAAATTAATGATGTAAAAACAGGAACCAAATAAAAACCATGCTTTCATTTAAAAAAAAAAAACAACAACTATAATTAGAAACACCATATAACATAACAATCCCAGTTCTCAGTTTGATGATGAAATCACCCTTCTATGATGATGATGATGACAATGACATCATGAGTCTATATAAACAAATCTGAAGGAAATACAATCACTATCTTTAAAAGAGATCCAGGCACTGTGTCCATTGCAGCATTCTTCACAACAGCCAAGACACAGAGACAAATCTAAGGCCACATATCAGTGGATGAATATGTATGTGTATACATGAATAGATGGAAAACTAACTGTCCATCAATGGGTGATGGACATATATCTAATGGAATATTATTCATTATATTGGAATATTATATAATGAAATATAATATGTAGTGGAATTTAATCAACAATTAAAAGGAAGAAAATCTCACCATTTGCTACATCGGCTGATCTTGAGGGCAAAACACCAAGTAGAATAAGTCAGGCAGAAAAAATATATTTTATATATATATTTTGATATGAATAATTCATACCAAATTGGTGATTAGAGAAGATTGGTGACTGCCAGGGGCTGAGGGTGTGGGAAATGGGGAGCTGTTGGTCAGATGATTAAGTTCTGGGGACTCTAACACCAAGCACACTAGATATATGAAGCTTGGTAAGAGAATAATCATATGTGCTCCCAAAACACACAAAATTATATGAGGTGTTGGAGCGTTAACTACCCCAATCGCAGTAACACTTTGCAATGTAGACTTGTGTTAATCATCGGGTTTTAGGCCTTTAACCCACACAACATTATGTGTCAATAATGTTGAGCAAAGTACAAATAAGCACTATGGTTATTAACTGAGAAAACACATGCAAAACACTTGGAAAAGTGCTGGCACATCGTATGTCAACTGTTCTTTCTGGACATTGTAAAGGTCAAAGGGTTATTTGCTCAACATCCTAGGTTCAAATCTTACCTCCACACCTATTCACTGTGGGGCCTAGGCCAGCTTCATGACCTCTCTGCAGCCCAGTTTTCTCTTGCACAAATGGAAATGTAGGTAGTGCCTGATTCTCAGGCTCTGCTGCAAAGATAAATGACACACAGCACACTTAGAACAGACTACAAGCAAATACACAGCAGCTGTTGATGATTGCTGTCTTACCGTTATGATTATCATGGGCCAGGCACGCATGGAGAAGTCAAAGGTAAATAAGGAACTTCAAGCAAAGCTCTTATCAGAGCTCAAAAGAAAGTGCAAATGTAAAACCTTTGGTATAATGAGGTTTTACAGGGTCCAGTCATCCTTGAAGAGAAAGTAGGAGAAAGGAAATTCTGTCAGTTAATATCTCCTGCATCTAGAGTCATTCTCCTGGTTTACAGCAGTTATTTTTACTCTTTGCTTTAGGCCTCTCATTTGCTTAAAACTGATGACTTGAAAAGGGAAATTCATCTGGATTCCTTGGCAGAGCTGACAGGCCACTGCCACTGTTATTACAATGATTTATCACTGTGCTTTCTCCCTGATTCTGACAAGCCAAGGAAAGGGTTTGCTGTCTTACATCTTGACTTTGATAGACACGTCCCCTGAAAAAGCAGCTTATGTTTCCTGATCTCACATCCTAGGAGCTATATTCTCTCGCCCCACAAAGGCAAACCTGTCCAAATAGGAGCTGAAAAAATGTAGACGCAAACTCCGTAGGTAATTGCCAACTATGTTGGACAGAGAAAATCTCAGCTTATCAAACACTATCAAATAATAATGACTGACAGGTACTGATGAGTTTCTGAAGCACCCAAATATTTTTCCCCCAGAGTGGCGGAAGACAACCCCCAATGCCTGGTGACATCTGCTTTCTCTTCTTTCCCTTTTTGGTGACTGTCCTTCGACTTTGGCAACACAGAGGCAGGAACCCTGATGAATGAGTGGATGCCAATGGCCCAACAGACATTGCATTGTTCGTACTTGTTAACACACACACATGCTCGCGTGTGTAAATGGACAAAAGTAACGGCTGACTAAGGATCTGGAAATACCAAGTGTAAATAGGAGTTTGAGATAATGTCTATATTCACAGGGACGTCATCAGGGAGGCCTACAAACTTGGTAGCTTAAAACAAAGGACATTAATTCTGTTACACTTCTGGGAAACCCAAATGAAGAGTCAAGCATGAGCAGGGTTACAGTTCTCCTCTGCCCCCAAGCTCCAAGAGAGAAACTCCCTGGCCTCCTCCAGCTTCCAGTAAACCCAGGCTTCCTAGTCTCTGTCTCTTTCTGTCCTTGGCTCCTCTCTGTGTGCTTCTTTAGAAAAACAGCAGTGAGTTCTTTGTGCATCTTTGTTATGAGGCCCTTAACACTTGTGTGTATTGCGGAGATTTTTTTCCCAATCAGTTGGGTTTCTTTTTGTTTTGGTCATTGTCTCTTTTGCTGTACAGGATCTTTTTAATTTGATGAACTCCCACCTGTTTGTTTTCCTTCATTTTTTTAATATCTGTGAATGTGTTCCGAAGGAGGTTTCTGAAGTGTAAGACTTGAAGTGTTTAGCCCATATTTTATTCTATGTATTTGATAGTTTCAGGTCTTTCTTCCATGTCTATTAACCATTTTGAGTGGATTTTTGTACATGGTGTGAGAGTAGTCAAATTTCTTTTTTTGCATGTAGCAATCTAGTTTTCCCAGCGCCGTTTGTTAAAGAGACTCTCCTTGTCCCACTGTATGGTTTTAATGAAGTAAAATAAAATAAATAAGAAAAACAAAAGAAAAACATAGTGATTGGATGGAGAGTCATTCAGAATGGTTCAGCATCAAATTCCTATTATAATAACATCTGCAAAGACCCTGTGGCCAAATAAGGACATAGTCACATATTCTGGGGGTAAGACTTTGGATGTACTTTTTAGGGACTACTGCTCAACCCACTACAGTTCCCAGAGGACAAAAATACCTGTCATCAAAATTGAAAATGAATGAAAATATCTGTGATATTATTGACCCGACCATTTCAAAATAGTGGTCAGGAGAGAGTCAGTAAACCCAGGTGGACAGAGGTGATGACCCGGACAAAACCCAGCTCTGTGGTTCAGCTCTGGGCTACATCTTCAAGTTCAGATCACAACCCAACCTGAGAATTGTCTGGCTGAGTGCACACTACATGTTGGAGCAGTTCCTGGACCACCTCCCACTAAGACACATGAAGATCATGCTGCCCACCTGCCAACAGGTGGAGGGAGGGCCAGCAAAACCCCAGTTCACTATCTGGGCATCCAGAGCTCTTAACCGCTTGTGTGTCCTTCCTGCTTCCCCCCAGGGCTTCACATCTCTTTCTGTCAGTTTCTGCATTCATAGAGAAGAAAAAAGAATAGACACTCCTCTTGAAATTGGGCTGGAAAGAAGGGGAAAGCCTCCAACTTATAAGCCCCCGGTCCGTATAACCCGCACGTAGCAGATGCCACTCAAAATGCCAGTTAGCAAGGAATTTTATTAACATGGGAATTCAACAGGAAAAATGAATAGTCCTTAAAGCCACAAGGGGCAGTTATCTTACCCCAGTCACCATTCTCAGTCCCAAAGGTCCCAAAGACACATGTCCATGATGGTGCCCCTTTGCCCCTCCAAACCTCAGAGGTTGGCACTCTGCAAAGTCCAGACTTTCTCAGGTGTCTTCTCTTTCCTTTCTCTCCAGTATCCTGAGTTGCTCTGCTTCTTCAAGGTGCCTTAAACTTCTTCCACAGTTGCTGATGCACAAATCAGCTTTCCAAATTCCTGGCCATCTCCAGGTACCAGCTTTCCAGGCCACCTTGCTGCGGCATCACACTCTCCACACCGGCCACTCTTCCGCTGGCCACCATGACTTCTCGCCACCACCAGCTCACTCTTCCAAGGGTTCTGCCCAGCGTGGTCACTCAGGCTGCTCTTTAGCCACCTGCTATCCTCTTCTCTCCTATATCCGGAAGTTTCTGCTCCTGTGTCCTTCTCCAGTGCCAAAACCTCTGAGCTCTCAGCTTCACGTGGTTCTCCTTCTTGTGCCAATCCTCCCCCAGCTGTTTCCTCCACCATCTTTTAACGGCCATGCGTTTTTAACTGCCATGCCCTCAAGGATGGGGGAGGGGCACCCAGTTTCACACTGAGAAAGTCACCACTTTTCATTCATTTGCATCTTCTTAGAAGCAGTGGGTGGAAATATCGTGGCCTGCTCTAAGAAGCAAAAAAAATTGAGGAATTTAAGTTATGGATTTTAGAAAATGAAAAATAGACCTATGCGTAGGCATTGCTTTTCCCTTGATCAGAGGGAAAACCTGGGACCCAGAGGCAAAGTGACTTATCTGGCCCCAAACCCTTTCCTTGGCAACCAGTTTGACCAAGAGTCTTGAACTCCCCTTACAGGCCTGTGAAGGATTAAAGGTGAGCTCCAGGCTGTTCAGGAGGAAGAGGAGAGATGAAGACCCTTAGAATCATTTCTATAGGTGCTGAAGCAGGGAAGAACCCTTTGGTACGAGAAGCAGGAAAGCAGCTGGTGGAAGAACACCGCGCAGGTTATTAAAATGTCTTTCTATCCATGGGAATTTTTTCCAACTCTTGCCAGGAACATTGAATCCAGAAGAAAATGGAGTCCAGAAGACATTTCCTGGCTCAAGGGACCTGGATACCACGAGCTCTCAGCAAACAGGCAGGGCCTCTGCTCTTCAAAGAGAGGGCCTTTGGCCTTCTGCTCTACATCCCCGGGAGAGCAGAGGGAAGGCCCCCGTGGCAAGGGGTCAGGATGAGGTGCAGCTGGTGTTGATACAGCTGGTGCCCATGAACAGAATTGCTCCAGTCTTTGCCAACGTCCAATTCCCAGATTCTCCTCTCTCAGCAGCCAAACTCAGGCCAAACAGCCTATAGTCACTTCTGTGCAAATGGTTTGCTCTGTGCCCAAGCAAATCCATCATAAAACTAATGACGTTTTCACTCCAGGGACCCTGCATAGCAGTGGCCTCGCTCAGGGGACAACAGGCATTTTTAGATCCATCAGCTGTTGTTATTTCGCTTTGGGAACACCTCTCCCTCCCCAGAGGCTTCTGGCCTCAAAAGCCTGGATCTGTCCCCTCTCTACAGCATAGTTCACAGCAGCTATAATATACAGACTAATTCTAAGTCCCAGTTATTTGCCTATCATCTATGTAGCGCTGACAGTAGTCACAGGCACAGTGTTTGCCTTTGGGAAGTTCAAAGTATGGTGGAGAAGAGAGAAGGGAGTGAAAACAGTCACCAGAGAAATGTAACCTGCTGACTCTGGTGCAGGGCAGTGGGGGTTGGTGGTCCTGGGAAGGGACCAGGCCCCTGGAGCATCTCACCTTAGCAGAGAGGACACTATAGTAGAGTCCTGAGCTGAAGGGGGAGGGCTGGGTGTGCGCTGTCCAAACTGGAAGACAGAAGTGCTGTACAGAGGAAGAACGTGGGGTGTGGGGGAACTGGGGAAGGGGTAGGACAGCTGCACTCTGGGACCCTGAGGACGCTTATATGATAGATATAGGGGAAAACAAATAAACGAACAAGAAAGAATGAAAACAACCAATGGGACTGAACTGTGGAGAGAGAGAGAAGGAGGGGGAAGAAGGCCAGGGAGGTGAAGAGCACAAAAGATCAGGCTGACTAACAAATGTACTGAAGTGGGAAAGCCCCGGGGTACACAATAATGGACTAATGTAATATAAATATACGTACACATATATATGCAATTTTTTTAATTTAAATTAAATTTTTTAAAAAAGGGACAGGGTTATTAGGGAATGGAGAAAGAAAATGAGCCATGTGCATAGAGCCAGGCAGGCAGGAGAGCTGCTTCTCCCCAGCGTAGAAATTGTACTGATTTCTTTTTTTTCTTAATTAATTTATTTTTTTAAATATGTGTTTCACATCTTTGTATTCCCTGGGGACCACCCACCACCTTCCCTCCCTGACCACTCCCTACCATCTCCACCCCTCCTAACCCCCCCACGTACTCATCCCTTTTATGGAATTTTTATGCACATGTCTATGGCCTAAATTGTCATCCAGAATAAATTTTATAATAATAATAATAATAATTTTAAAAGGACATTGGCATCAAATGAGCTTGGGCAGCAAACCAAACATGCAGGGCCCACTCAGTTCTGAGGTCTTCTTCATTAAAGGAAAAACAGGAAGCCCTGGGGAGTGTTAGACTAGGGTGGAGGTAGGGCACGGGGTTAAGAGGACTGACATGATGACTGGAATGGAGCAAAGGGCAGACAGTTCACAGATGGAAGTTCAGGAGAGAAGAGGGAATGTAGCTAAGACCATAGCCATCTGGGATGTTCTGAAAGAGAAGGTGGTGCTAGGACAGAGGGGGGTGAGGAAGAGGCAGAAGGAAGTCACTTGCATGATTTCTCTGGACACTGGACAGGCTCTGGCCACTGCTGGGTGTGTGACTTGAATGTAGTGATTAACCTTTTCATGCATCCTCTTCCTTGACCAAACTAAGACCTCATAATCGGTACCGACCTGTGAGACCAGCTGAGTGTCAGACAGGTAAATCTTTCAGAGATGTGAAATACCCCATAATATTGTCAGCATTTGTGTTTTTAAAAGAATGATGTGTCCGAGTATTATAATCTCTTCTCACATTCCAAAGTGAACCTTGAGGTTGCTGAGAAGATACAAAGAAATACTTTGCCAGTCCTCGCCCCTCCCCCACACTGAGGGCATGAAAGGGTGACAGGCAGCCAGTGATGGGGAGAAAGGTCCCATTGAGAGAGTTGTGAAGGTGCTCTGGGTTTCCTTTCAGGGGAGTATGGGTGACGCTCCCCTCAAGTTGGGAAAAGGATCTTCACAAGTGTCACAATGGAGCTTGACACATGTCCCCAGTCAATGGAGGTCCAGAAGTATGACATCCGATTCTCCCCAGAGACATATGAGGAACTTGGGCTGAGCTTTTCTCTTGGAGGGAGCAGGGATGCCACTTGATTGGCCTGCCTCTCAGAGTGTGAGAGTTTCCTGTGAGAGTTCCAGCCCCGGACCACCTGTGAGAAGCAGCTGGTATGAGCCCATCAGAGGGTCCCAAATAATGAAGCCCTCAAGAAATATTTTGGAAGTGTAGCAGAGAAAGGAGATCCAAGGTCCCCTGGAATAGAATTGCATTCATCCCTACGGAGGGAAGGAATAAGAAGCAGGTAAGGAATATTCAGGGCAAATGCACAAGACTAGCAGGGAAGTCAGGGAAGAAGGGGGAGCTCTCTGGAAGAAGAAGAGAATAGGAAAAGAACCCCATGAGAGGAAGACTCAATTGTCAATTCACAAGCCCTGAGAACATGAAGGCTACCTCCAGACAGAATCAGTGAATCAGAGTAATCATTTCCCATCACTGTTAGAGCAAAGCATTGTAAATTGACTTAAAACAACACAAATGTATGGCATTACAGTGCTGGCAATCGGACGTGTGACTCGGATCTCATGAGCTAAAATCAGGGTGTCAGCAAGCTTGAATTCCTTGCTAGAAGTTCTAGAAAAGATTCTAGAGTATCGTCTTTTCCAGTTTTCAAGCCCACCATATTCCTTGGCTTATGACTTCTTCATCCCCAAAGCTAGCATTGGCCAATTGTTGTTTTTTTATGCTTTGATGATTAAAATAATTGAGGGTGTTTCTGTGGTTGGATGCATAGGATCACGAGGAGATTTGAGGTCTTTTCTGGATTTCGTCCTGGAGAAGAAACGAGTCCCACAGAGTTGATGTAAGTGGGTGTTGGAGGAAAAGAATCAAGCAGTTTCCAAATGCACCCTTTCATCCATGTTGATTGGCAAGCCAGTTGTTATTAGCATTGCCTCCCTCCTTATTTTCACTCTGAACTCCAAAATCATGTAATTTTACCTTATAATATGTGACAGTTTCCCGAGAAAGGGGCACATCAACCTCAATAAGGAAAAAAGTTTGCATCTCTTATTTCAAATGTACTTCACCAACCAGATGAGAATAGCTTTCAAGTCCAGAGAGAGGAAAGAGTGTCCAGGAATTCCAGGAAAAATCAGGGTATTCATCCCCTTCAGTCAGATTCAATCTCAGCTCTTCTGGAGCCAATGGCAAGATCCACGAGCACGGGCTTGTGGAAAGGAAAATGAATGTGTCAGCTGATCAGAGCTGACTTTGATTTTTCACAGAAGAGGGAGAATAGGACAACAGAAAGATCGAGAGCCAGAAAAATAATGAGATAAAGCCAGTGAAAGTGAACCTAGTGGTATCAGCAGTCCCTCTGGAGCCAATAATCCAGCTGCAGGGCTCAGAAATATTCCAAAGCATCACAAAGATGGGGGTGCAGGGACCCCTAAGTCCTGAATTATAAAATAAAGTGAGTTGTATTCTAGCTTCAGAAAGAAGGACGATGTGAATGTAGCCAATCTGTGAGTGCAGAAAGGAGGGTCAAGAGTGGTAATTTGTAGGGTTTACCTAGCACAGGTGGGGCCATGAGAAAATGTAGGGCAGCTAAGAGAGGTGGGACCCTTTTCTGTATCAGGGTCTCATCAGACCTCCGCAACCTGGATAAGTATTGGTCAAAAGCATCCCAACATCACCAAATAATCACCAAATAACTACAATTTAATTTATTTGGAAGAGTTGAAGAATTTAGAATAATCGAGGGATTAGCAATTGATAGTCCCCTCTGTAATTTGAGTTTTGGTTTATAATCTGAGAGTGGGACAGTCTGAACATCACAAAGAATAACTGGACTCTCACAGATCCAGTACCAAGCAAGGACTGATCAGCTGTGCTGTGGGCATCAATTAAGGCCAGTCTTGGATGGCCAGTCCCAGTTCTCACTGCAAGCTTGAATCAATTCCTTGAACTTCAATCAAAAAAGTCACTATAGGTCATTTAGAAATGTTATACTTTTCACCCCGCACTCCAGACACACACACACATACACACACACACACACACACACACACACACCTCTCACGGAAAACTATGCATCCTTGCTACACCTCTGAGGTTTATTTTGGCCTACCCAGTATTACCAAGGGTGATGGGATAGAGAAAAGGGAAATTATAAGTTCCCTTCAACTGACAGGATCTCAGAGATTGTGCTGTAACAAATCCTTCTTGCCAATTGTAAGCACCAGGCTCGCCAACCTGAGTATGTTCTTTATTGGCTTCAGCAATTACACAGACACACCAGGCAGGGCAGGCTAGGACCAGGGCCAGGGCCTGGGGGGGGGGGGGGGGGGGGGGGGGGGGGGGGGGGGGGGGGGGGGGGGGGTGGCGGGTGGGAGTTAGGTGAGCCCCTCAGCCCCACACCGCACAGGAATCTCCAGGCACTTTCTCTAGATACCCTCTCTTGTAGCCTCTTGTGCTTGAGTTCTATCTCATGCCCATGCATCCTTTCATCCCCTCTCTCCTAGGTCCACTGGGTCACACTGGGGGGAGGCAATACCCCAGAAGCTGGGTATCCAGGCTAATGGAGGGAAAAGCCTGACTAATTCACTTACCCCACAAAGATCCGCTGCTTTTGGACCTTTAACTGAAGAACACTTGTTCAAACAAAAGCTGATATGAGAACCAATATATAAAACTTTCTAAAAAATGAATCTCTTCTGGCTAAAGGAAGCACAGGTGCCCGGCAACTGTTCTGGCCTTCCCCTGTCCACCCCACCACAGACTCTCATGCCACAGTCTGAAAACCACTCATCTAGTCTAATGCTCACTTTCCAAAGGAGGAAACTGATATGGAATCTGATGTCAGAAAACAGTTTCTACAATTGTTTCATGTGGTTCTCCCAAACCGTAGCTGATAAATAACATGACATTAATAATGTCCATTTTCAGCCTTGGCAGGCAGAAGTAATCAATCCCAGATGTGGCTTCAGCATTCTCAGTACAGTGTTCCGTGAAGCTGTTAGCAATTAGCTGGAGCTGACATTTAAGATGAACTTACCATTCTTTTTCTAAATATTAATTTTTCCTGCTGTAAATGTTAGTGCCTGTTATTTTAGATCGCTCACATTATCAACACAAGTCATAAATACTGAAAAGTATGTAGAAACCTTTAATATGACAGATAAGCCAACAAAAGTCCCTTTTATACATTACCTCTCCATTAAAGGCATGACCTGAAATGATACATACAGGGAGCTGGCCTTCCAAATCTAGTGGTATTAGGTACACAACCATTATCTGATATCTGATTACATTTTCTTTACTAGATGAAGATCTAAAGATCGAGTTGCTAGCTCTTGCTGACATAGGCAATGTCAGCTCATAAAATGAGAGGGAGAACTCTGGTTTTTAACTCTCTTGCTTTTGTCTGATATCAGCTTAAACCGAGAAAGTATGCAAAACATCCCAACTTATGGCCCTGGCTTAGCCATCCTAGTTGGTAAAAATTCAACTCTTCCTGATTAAGATTTGCCTTTGTGGTGACAAAAAAAATGAATGTCCCTTAGCAACTAGCTGAACTGACTCACATGTGGGGGCTGTAGTCAGGCACAGGGCCGCATGTTAGACAACCCACCTGTCTGGGAGAGAACCATCTCAATCATTAGTTTTCTTGATGAGTTTCAACAGGACCCAAGACAATAACACCTTGACATTTGAAAATCTGAAGCTGAAGGAACATTTTTAAACAGCAGAAGCATGAAGGTCACTCTGACAAGACTCTCAAGTTCTTCCTTGAAACATGTCAGAAAACTCTCCCCAAAAAGCACCCCTGCCCACCATGAACCAGGAAGAGTGAAGGCATCTTAGTACCAGAGATGGGATTCAAGGGCCTTGAAACGTTCAAACAAACCCCGTGGAATTAACCCTTCCCTTCCTAGTTCCTTCTTTACCATTCCAGCCCAAACTCCTCTGCCTTGTCAATTCTTCATACATTTATTGTTTCTTTGCTTCTACAAGGTATAGAAACTTCCTCTTCTGGTCTCTTCTGCAGGTGTTCACTCTCCTGAGAAGACTCTCATGTACATGTAAAATTTTAATAAGGCATGTATGGTGTTTATAAAGCATTATGATGGTAATGAAACATGCATGAACATGTGTGGTATTCTCCTGTTACTCTCGGTTTAATTTTCTGACCCAGCCAGGAACCTTCAGGGGTCAGAGAAAATGTTCTGCTCCCCCCCTACCTCTGAAAAGGCACTTAAAAGAAGAGAGTCTCCCCCCTTGGAAGAAGTTGGGAGAAAGTCATTGTCCTCATCTTTCCTGACTCCATTCCTGATAAAAGGGATCACTCAGACTTCTGCAGGTTAAGACAACACTGGCTATCCCACAGGCTTCTCTTGACTCTCCCCATTTCTCACTCTCTGGAGGCTCTTAGCACATCCACTGTACACTAGCTACTCCTGAATCCCAGGAGACAGCTCCTTCCCAAACCCAAGTCCCTGAGTACAATGGGGGATGGAGAAGAACAGAAAAAGGAAGAACAGAAAGTTGCCTTGAGTCTCAAGTTCAAGTCCCAGTGTTCATGATAATCAATCAAAGTATCCACAGCACAACTGATGGGTCTTGACTTCTTGGTGAGCCTTGTTGTGGAACTGGGTGGTCACTCACTGAACTCCACTGTTGTCCAGGATGGGGCTCTGTGTACATGCAGAGGTCAGCACATTGCCCTGTGACCTAGGGTCCCAGTCATACCAAGAAACTTCCCAACATCTCTACAGGCAAATATGGAAAGGTCTCAATTACCAACTAGACTCAGCCAGTTGGGGAGACTTTCATTCTTTTCAAAGAAAAGTCGCTGATGTGCTTCCACCCCCACCCTACCCATAGTATCCAGGTATATGCTGTTTTACCTGGATGACTTTATCCCAATTCACAACAGGGCCAGGCAACAGCATCACCTCCCTCGCTACTGCCTACACAACACATCAGCTGCCATCTCTCTCGCAGAAGCCTGGGTGAGCCTCCCATGTCTCTCTCACATAGGATGGACTGTGGAAGCAGGACTTCTGCTCTCCTAGCCAGGGTCACTCCCTATCTGCTCCCCATCTTTGTCAGATTGTTACTGAGTGTCACCATGTGGTACCGACCACAGTCGGAGAAGATAAGTCTTTTCCTCCCCTGGGTGAACGCCAACCAAACCATCTTGCCAGCTACCTCAATTCTAACAGCAAATCAGTTTCTTGGCTTTAGAGTATGAACCTTCAAAGGACTGATTCCTTGGGAGGCTGGCATGAAGCTCTGATTAGCCACTCTGTAGCTTGATGTAGATGGTGGTGAGGCATTCAAGGAGTTTCAAGTCCTTGGGTTATTGCTGAAATCAAAATAGACAACCTATGCCACTGTTCCAGGGCTATCGTGCCTATACACTTATAAAAGACTTTCTTCCAAAAGCCTGTTTGTCAGAACTTTGACTTTCAGACTCCACTCATAGATGTTTCTGAGATCTTGGAAGTCTTTAATTTAAAGAATTTTTCATTTTTGTCTTTAATAACTTAATGAGTATAAATGGAAAAAGAACTCTACATTCAGTAATAAACATTCAAGTAGTACCTCCCAGGATCCTTATTTCTCCAAGAGGGCCATGTGTGGATTCTGTTTTTGTGTATCTCCTAGAGTAATCCAGAGGTAATCCATGTTCCCTGCTATGCATATCTTTTTTTTTTTTTTTCATTTTCTAACTTTAAGCATTACATATCAACTCCTGGCAACAAAAAATCAGAAAGTTGGTTCTTTTATATATTCTGTCTCTCCTCTTATTTATGGTCTAGGTTTCCACCAGTAACTTTTTTAATTCTAGAGCTTGCATTCACAAGTCTAAATCATGCATTTTTAATCTTTGAACCATTGACTTTACACAATATCTTGACCCATTAACTTCACACAATATGTTAGGAGAGGATATTAGTGCCCCTACGTTTCCCTTAATATCTCCTTGTAGCTTTCTAGTTCCTGCCTCCCCATCTGCCCCTCTGTCCAACATGCCATTAACTTTACATAGCTAATGTCAAGGTTTATAACACTTATATCAATGTTAAAATGTAACAAAGGTTTTCATGCTTTTCTATAAGCTGGTTCTAAGTTGCAAGCCTACACCTAGCATGAGTAGGATTTGATGATGTATATGTTGTTCACTAAGGACCTTGAAGTATATTGGACCAGCAGAGAGTATATTGGACCAAGGAAAAAAAAACTAATTTTATTCCACCAAACCTGTTCTCTTTAAAGGAGAAAGTAATTATCAAAACCTTGGACATAAAGTGTTAGTGAAGCAACACATCGAACTATATGGATATAATTAAAGGTAGATAATATATAATATATAATAATAAGTATATATTATTAAATATTATATATTTATTATTAACTGAGGTAATATTTGGATATCCTCATCAGGTTTACTTCAGCTTTTCGGTTTTCACAGCAACATTGAGCGACCACATTTTCCTTCCTCCGTTGTTTACTCATGACTACTTTGCTATAAATTAGGTGTCCACAAATGCATAGATTTCTGGCTTTTCTGTCTGTTCCATTATTATAACACCATAGTCTTTTACTTCCAATCTTTCTATAGCATTCATTTGAAGTGAGTTTCTTGAAGGCAGAATATTGGGTATTCTGATTTTAAAATCACCCTACTAACCTCTCTTTTAGATATGTGCATTTAGATCTCATTTAATGTAATTACTGATGCATTAAGGCATAAGAACTGCCATTTAGCTTTTCATTTTCCTCTTTTTCTGTTTTTCAGATCTCCATTTCTTTTTTCCTATCTCCTTGATACTTACCTGAACATTTTTCAGAATTCTGTTTTGATTTTTCTATGGTGTTTTTGAGTAGAACTCTTTCTATAACTTTTTTAGTTGTTCTAGATATAACATTATATAAACATAATTTATTACAGTCTACTTAGTAGTTTTTAGTAGTTTGAGTAAAATGGAGGAAAACTGCCACCTTTCTGTCCCTTTACCTTCTTTAGTTATAAAACAACTATTTTTATATAGTCCTCTGCATATATTCAGAACCCTGTCAGTGTTGTAAGTTTTGCTTTAAACTTCAAACATAATTTAGAAAATCTAAGAGAAGGAAAAGCTATTATATATACTCATATTTTTTTACTTTCTGTATTCTTCCTTCTTAGCATTCTAATTTTTATTGTTTCCCTATTGTTAAGGGAACTTAAATCCTTGTAAGTGTTCTTTTAGGCCTTTTAGGCCTTGGGCTTGTGGTGAAAAAAATTCTTAGTTTTTCTTCGTTTGGGAATATCTTGATTTCCCCTATATTTCTGCAGGATATTCTTGCAAGCTATAGTTAGCTGAGCAGATAGTGCTCTTTTTTCAGCATTTTTAAACTGTCACTTCTTTCTGACCTCTGTGGATCCTGAGGAGAAATCTGTTCTTTCATGTTACTCTTCGTCTTCAGTAACACGTCTCTTCTCTCTAGTCATTTTCAAGATTTTTTATTTGCCTTAATTTTCAGAAGTTTGACTGTGGTGTGACCTGATGTGTATATCTTTGAGTTTATTCTATTTTGTTTCCTTTTTTTAAAACAACATTAACTACCCTGAGGTTCTCCCAATACCTTATCACCAGTGAACTGTCATCTTAATCTTCTGTGCCCTTCCACCCCCTATTTTACCACCACCCCCATCTCACATTCTATGCTTCAATCTGCTGAAAGTTAGTTTTTAATTTTTCTTGTCCATTTGTTTGTTTTCCCTTTATCCCTCATATAAGTGAGACCATGCAGTAATAAAAGATCTCAAATAGCTAAAGCACTCCTGATCAAAAAAAGAGAGAATGTAGGTATTTCACTCCCAAACTTCAAATTATATTACAAAGTCATAATAATTAAAACAGCATGGTACTGAAATAAAAACAGACACTTAGACCAATGGAACAGAATTGAATGTTTATCCTATTTTGAATGACCTAAGTGTCTTGAATCTATAGATTTATGTTTTTGTCAAATTTGGTAAAATTTCAACCATTCCTTCTTTGTATGTTATTTTAATTACCCTCTTAATCTCTCATTTCAGAGCACCAAGGACAAAAGTGCTTAATCTCTTGATATTGTTCCACTGGCCCCTGGGGTTCAATTCATTTTTATTTTTGATCTATATTCTCTCTTATTTTCCAATTAGAGAATTTCTGTTGTTTCTAACTTAATGTTGATTTATTCTTTCCTCTGTCCTCTATTTTATGCTGTTAAGCACAACCACAAAGTCTTTTATTTTGCATGTTACATTTTTTAATTCTGAAATACCTGTTTGGTTCTTCTTTACATGTTCTGTTTCTTTACTGAGCTGTTTATTGGTTTCTAGTAATTTGTCAATACTCATTGAAGCATATTTTAATAGCATCTTTTAAATTTTTATTATTCTATTATCAGTGCCATCTTTTTGTTGGCATTTATCAATAATCTTTGTTAATTATTCAATGTGAGATAGCCCTGGCTTTTGACACAAGTGATTTTAACCAGAAATCTAGACAGTATTATAGTATGAAACTGTACCTTATTTTTATATATATTTAATTTATTATCTTATCTTTTTTTCTTTAGAAATAACATTTTTTTCATTTTTGCATTTTTAATGTCTTAATCTTTAAATTTTCTTAAACCACTGCTCATTTTTTTACAACATTTGAGTTCTTCCCACTCTGTACTCTTCCTACTCTCCCCACTGCTCAAGTGTGGTCCCCACACAGCCCCCATTACCATGTCACCCATGAGCAGGAGCAGGAAGAGCACAAGGGTTTGGGTTTTATTTAAATATTCCATTTTAGCTGACATTTTCTGACATCACTCTGGCATGGAGGAAGGGAGACACCATCTCATTACTGTCAAATAAGGCATAAGTCCAGATTGCCAATTTTGCCCTAGTTGATACCCAAGGAAGGGTGTTTCTCACCACTGCTCAACAAAGTGGTCATTAAAGCTCCACAGCAGCCCCACTTCCCACCCCAAGGCCACCCTGCCAGGATGGGTAGTGCGCCTTGTCACTGTTTCCACTTGCTCCTATTAACCCAGAGAATGCAGAGTACCTCAGTCCCTGGAATGGTCTTCTCTTGACTCTACCCTGGTGGGCTGTTGGAGCCTCATTACAGCCTCACAAAGGACGAGTCTAGCCACCTTGGCCAGGCTTTGCTGTCATTGCTCTGTGCTCTCTGAGTTGGGTGAAACATTCACAATGTAAGAATTTCCTATCTTTCTTGACTGTCCAGTTACTGGTTCTTGGAGCAAACTTTGCTTGGGAATTTATTTTTGTCTATTCATTTTTATACTACTGGCTGCCAGCTTCCTCAGTCCCTAAGATACAAGAGTTGAGAAAGGGTCTTGAGGTCCTTATCTGGCCTATTGTTTTTCTCTGTTCCCTCAGTGTCTACCTATGTTTGTTTTTTATAAAATATCCAAGGTATTTGTTGTACTTAGTAGGGGGAATAGAAAAAGGTGTCCCTACTCTGTCTTCTGAGAGACAGAGGTAAGAGCTTCTGTTTTGTTTTTCTGAAGTACATATTTTCAGATATCTCTAGGTGGTAAAATATCTAAATCCTTGCATGTCAAAATATTTCTTTATTTTGGTCTCATTAGGTACATAATATATCAAGAGAAATGAAGTACTTCTAGCTCAGAGGTTTCTGCTTTTAGCTTTAACAACTAAAGAGCTGGGAAGTTGTCACCCTCATCTGTACAATAAGAATAAAATGAACAACTGTGAAAATCAACAAATTGTCCCAGACCTGCCAGAGAACTGAGGTCCCAAAGAAAGCCATCACCCTAAAGTCTGAGAGATGGGTGAATCCAGAGATTCATAACAGAGATATTCCACTTGGAGCAGAAGCCACCAGACCACTAAAATGATAGGAGCACTTCAAGAGCAATGTTGATGCTTTGGTGAATTGCTGGTAGGGGATGTACTGGATGAAACTGAAAAACTCCTTGGGGTCACAATCTTAGGGGTGACCCATCAGATACTCATGGTAATGAACCAGAAAAGATTCTTTGCTGGTCTAACAGGGAAAAAAAAAAGAGCAAAGTCTCCATTGTCAACAATCCATAACAAAGGCCAGTGGAGAAGAATTTGCCCAAATCTCATTCTGCTTCATTGCCCCATTCCAGCCATTCTACAGGGGTAAAAGTCTAAGGTAAAGGTCTTCTGAGAGACTGAGATTTAATCATAAGACTAGAGAATATTTCCCCTCTCACATAACTAACCACCAGGCTAAACACCAGTTACAAAGATTCCAACTGAAAGAGGTAAAAGACACAGACTCTCCCTGAAAAAGAGCACAAAAGAATGCACAGTGAAAACAGAGAAGGGAATGCAAGGACACCAGAGGTGTCCAAAGTCTCTGGCAACTGAAACCACAGCAAACAGTAAATACAGTCCAACTCCTTTCTTGCCAAGTTACCAAGACTCGTTGCACTATTTACCTCAGTTTCTATTACCTAATACCTTGGGCTTTCAAAAAAAAAAATCACATGGCATTCTAAAAGCAAAATAAAAAAGTGTTAAAAGACAAAAAAACCATGAGAATTAGATTCAGATATGAAATAACTGCTAGGGTTCTCATGTGGAGAACTTAAAGGTACTAATTTGCTAAGGGCTTGAGTGGAAAACAGACAACCTAAAAGATATGGATAATAAAGTGACTGTCATAGTCTTATGTTCTCTCTGAATAATTATTAATAGTGCCACCTTTATACTTTCAAGCCAGTCTTGGACTAGGTAACAAAACCCTATATATGTCACTCTAATGTTTTAATGTTTAGCTCTGAAGACATTTCATTCAATTTTGCTTGAGTAAAACTCCTCAGAGAACAGATAGTTTACTGTTCCTGATTTGAGCTTTTTTGTTTGTTTTTAGCAAAAATGTAAAACTTTCCAAGTTACTACTAGCACATAAGTATCCTAGAACATACCCTAATTTTTTAGAAATTAAATTGTTCATCCTTTGAATTTTTCACCCAAAACTTCAACCTCCCCCCCCCCAAAAAAAAGCATGGATCACCTTATCTGGCAACCTTCTGCCTCTCAACACCAATCAAAAGCAGTCATTTTATACAAGATCCACAGTTGACTGGTGCAGGGACAGCTTTTGGGCCCACTCTGGTCCAATCAGGGTCAGCCAGAGTCCTTCCAGGCATATATTAGTTGGGTTTCAGTGTCCATAATTCTCCAGCTAGAAAAGCTTTAAGGTATAAAGTCTCGAATAGCCCATGGCTGTTCTCTAACCTGGAAAGAAAAAGAAAGAGGGAAGGGGGAAAAAGTAAAGCAATAAAGTAAAGAGTGATGCCAGCACTAGCAAGAAGCCAAAACTAGAAACAAAGAGAAAACCCTGATGATAGAGACAATGGTAATCATATTTGAGCATAGCTCTCTCCTTTTTCCCCTATCATTTGCTTATTCTGGCCTTCTATAAAACACCCAGAGTCTTGCCAATAAATTTCCTTTTTTCCTTTAGTAGAATCAGTTTGCTTTTGCCACCTTTGATCACGGAGCCCTAACTAATATAAGAGGTTAATGCATGTGTCTCAGTTAAGAAGAATCTTATGGCAGGAAGTTCACAGAGACACTCACAGTTAAAAGCCTTTACTTTTAAGTTGAGATGCCCTTGAGCAATCGGCTGCAATTTCTCTACTTACCATTTACAAATGTGAAGGCAATATTTTATATACCTCACTCTCTGTGTATCCTTAGAGTCATTCAACTACCCTTATCCTTTCAACCATTTCCATTAAGGAAAACAGCAAATGCTTTTGAGAAAAACAAAAAAAAAAGGTATTTGGTCTCATAAGTTCCCTGATTAAAAATCTTTTTTTCTATGTAAGTCATTTTCAGAATTTGCTTTTAAAGCATCAAGGCCTGACTTTGAAGCTCAGACTCTACAGAAGAGGTTTCTGTTATGGGTGATCCTGTGTCCAGGTGATCCTGTGTTCAGGGTCCTTCCCTCAGTTCCATATGCTGGAACCTTATTCCCTAGTGCCTCACAATAAGGGTCTATTTGGAGATAGTGATTTGGATGGGAGCCAGCAATAGCTGTGGTGGTCTTACTGAGGTAGTCAAGCCCTGGGAGTAAAAAGATGATCCCATCAGACTCTAGGTGGTTACCCTGAGGTGGATTTAAGCCAGGGTCCCCATGTGAGACTGGGAGGGGAAAGGGGAACTTGCAGGGGAGAATCTGAGGACACCAGTACCTGGGATCCAGAGAAGGAACTTAAAGGAAAGAAGAATTTGCAGGAGAGAAGACCCAGAGAGAAAAGAACTGACCTGCGAGAAGGACCCAGAGAAGGAGTCTGAGAAGGAACTCGAGAATCCAGAGAAGGACCTCAAGAGAGCCTTGGAAAGAGTTTGCATAGGAGAACTGTTCCAGATCTGAAGGAGATGAGAAATCTTCTGTTCCTGGACTCTGGAGAAGGAAGGAGGAACAGCAGCTGCCTTCAGCAGTCAACTGACTGCTGAGGAAGAGCAACCAAGATCTTGGCAGAAACTAGGCCTCTGGTCCTGTCCCTGACCTTGCCTGATGAGCATACCAAAGGCCCTGGGCCTGTTTCTCTAAAAGCTGTCTGCTGTGGTGATAGGGGTGATAAGGTGAAATTGGGGGGCCGTGACCCCAGCTTGGTAATCTTGCATTAGAATGGCAGCCATTTTTTGTCCTGGTGGGCAGAGACTTGGAGAAGAAAAGCCAACATTTCTCGAGACAAGAACAGAGAGAGGGGATTTAGGAAAGAGTGTGGCTGGAGAGCAACAGAGAGAGGGAAAAGTTGGAACAGGGAGAGAGCAGAGGAGCAGCAAGGAGGCTGGAGGCCTCAGCGCTGCTGCTGCCACGTGCAGCAGTGGGGCAGGGAAGGAGGCCACTCTGTGGGCTTCTATCCCCAGCCTGGGCTGGTGAGGAATCTAGGAAAACATGTTAGAGAAATTTGTGCCCTGTGTAAGCTGACTTAGAAACTCAATACTTGAAAACTTGCTTTAACTTGGAAGCGGCAAAACTTGAGAATTGTCTGGAGACATGAACTTGGAGCTTGGAGTGCTGTTATTTTCATCGTGAGATGTCTAAAGCAGTTGCTGCTGCTGTTCCAAGTAAGACTTGGTAGTTTGGGTTGCTTCAGGGTTGAAGCAAAAAAGAATTCTGGAGCTGTACCTTTTGGAGCAGGATTGACATCGTGATCTTGGTTTCTGACTTGACTTGAAGGTAAGACAGTCACCATTTTGTTGGCACACATGGCTGAAGGACCCACGTGTAGCTTTCTTTTTAATTTTTCATTTTGTAATTCTCACACAATATTGGACATATTTGTATGGTTGTAGAATACTTATTCCACACCACATACCCCCTTTTCCCATTCCCCCCTCTGGTCACTCTAATTCCTTCTCTGTAAGCTTTTGGTCCATGTCTGGCCCACTGGTCTTTTCTTTTTCTGGACCTACATCTATTTTTCCTGGGTGTGGACTTGTACTCCTGAACAGCAACAGATGAGACTGCTCAGATCTCCAGGAGTAGCTGAGGCAGATTATAAGATCAAGCATGTCTGGAACTTGTAGGACAGATGTGGTGCACTTCTCCAGGATCCTTTTTAGTCTCTGTCACCTGTTGCTGGTTCTGTGCTGTATAGTTCTGATATCTGGGTTTGGGAAGCTTTTTGGACTAGAGACTGAAATGTATGGTAAAATAATCAAAGGGGTCCCTTGTACCCCCAGTGACTTTTGCTTATTTTGTCTTTTTAAGGAATAAATCTTGCTTTTGCCTCTTTTTATGATGGTATGGTCTTGCTACTGCTTGCACAGGCTGGGAATAAACCTGATGAGTGGCTGGATTTAAAGGGCCAGCTGCTATTGTTTGTAAGTTTCGTTAAGTATCCTGCTTAGCTTGCTTTGCCACCTGATTTCAGTGGTACACTCAGGTGACTACTCCTGAGCATCACTGCTGTCCTCAGCATTTGAGTTGACTGGTGGACACAGTCTGGATGAGGTAGCTGACCCCTGCAGCCACATTATACTCTTTGTTTTCCCAAGGAATAAACCTTATGGTTGTTAAACCCTAGTCTCCTGCAACTGTGTGCGCAGGTGGAAGAACAGACAGTGATCTGTCTTCTATCAGGCACTGTCCCTTGATTCAGCTATAGCCCTTAGTATTTGTATTTGACTCCTTGTATTAGTCTTGGTGCCCTGTGTGCACCCAGTTTCAGTAAGGTCTTTAAAGAGGCAATGAAGTCATAATGAGGTCTGTAGGGCATCATATTCTCAACCCAATATGATGGTGTCTTTATAGGAATGAGCAGTTAGGACACAGTATACACAGGGAAGAGACTGTGAGATATAGGGAGAAGGCAGCTATCCATGAGCCAAGGAGGACCACCCAAGAAGCCAATTCTGTCAATTTCTTGACCTCAGACACAGCATCTAGAATTATGAGAAAATAAATTTCTGTTGTTTAAGTAACCCGGTATGTGTATTTTGTTATGGAAACTCTGGCAAATTAATCCCATGTGCATAGTCAGTTTTCCAAGAAACAAGCCAATAGGGAGGATGGGCAGATTGGTAGAAAAATAGAGACAGACAAACAGACAGATTGTCAAGAATGAGCTCACATAATGGGCAAGCTGGAATCCAGAAGAACCTGGTCCCCAATTGAATACTCATAAGCTCAAACTCCAGGAAGAACTGATGCTTCCATTAAGTCCAAAAGCAGGATACAAGCCAGTGTTCCAGCTGGAAGGCATGGAAGGTAGTTAGATCTCTCTCTTGCTATTGGAGGTTCAGTCAAGTTTGAGTGATTCTGTCCTTCAACTGATTGGATAAAGCCTATACCCATTAAGGAAGGCAATCTGCTTTATTCAACCTACCAATTTAAAATGTCATTCTCATCTAGAAACACTGTCAAAGACACACTCAGAGTAATATTTGACCAAACTCCTGGACACCCCAGGGCCAAGTCAAGATAACACATGAAATTAACCTTCAGAACATCTTATGAATGAAAGCTGTGACCTACTCACCTAATATCCCAAACTATTGGGACCAAGTACTACCTAATTCCTCTACAAGTATACTCAATGCCATTTAGACAACGGTCACCCAAGAACACAAAGATCTATAAAGTTCCAAGGGAAGCATCCTGCCTGCCAATAACTTTTATTGTTGATTTTGATCCCAGCCCAAGGCATCAAAGATAACAACCCTGAGTCTAGAGTTTTACTTGTTAAGATTCCCCCCTCCCCTTTTACTTTCTTCACTCTAGTGCATTTTATGAGGGATATAAGGAATTTTTATATCAAAGTCCTCATTCAGCAACTTGGTACGTGCACAACTGTTGGATAGGGCAATCGGCAGAGCTGAGAGTCATTTTCTCCTCTGGTTTGTCAGCACTCTGTCGGCTTTACTTGTTCTGCTTATTTTTGGCAGTCAACTCCCTTCAGTGTTGGTATGTATTAGGGTAATGGCTAATTATCAATTGCAACCCATGAAACGTGGCTAATTGGTTGAAATATGTGGGACTAGAAAATGGAAACCTTGGGCAGCAGCATCAGGAAGTTATTATACCAGCACTTGACAAATTGGAAGTACCAGGAAGTTCAGCAACATGGGGAAAGAGAGAACAGGCATCCTTGCTGCCCTCCTTATCTTTTGCCAGTAAATATTCTGAACATCCTTCAGCCTGCAAATCAGACTCCTTAGTCATCCTCAAAGTGCCTATTCTTTAAAACCGCCTTTGGAAAAAAAAAAAAAAAAGCCAGTTCTTAGAAAGGTACATTTTGTTTGCAGATTCAACTCAAGTATATTCAATACAAAACAACCTGGGTAAACACAAGGCCATTTTTTAAAAAAGTTTCAGCCAACTATAGACAAGAATCAGTATCTCCAGGTATCTGAGAAAAAGGAAAAGGATGGTCAAGCAGTCCATTAGCTCACCCAAGAATCTTGAAAAAAGTGGGACAGTTTGGGAAAAAAAAAAACTTTCTCCTGCACTTTGAATGTCTTGATATGTAGGTGACTGTGGGTCAGGTTTGTGGGCAAAAGCCCTGATTCACTCATATTTTCTGTAATTACCAGGAACATTCAATTCCATTCTCAAAGTGTCCTGGTTTGAGCAATGAAATACATGTTACATGGATCTGTCACCTGTCATGGGATCCTTATGTATATAAACCCTCAAGTCAAAGAACAAGTTTCTGATGGAAACTGGAAGCTCCCTCTGGCAAGAACCACCACATGACAGGCTTTGGCTGATCTTGTGCCTTGTGGGCCAGATTTAGAAAAAAACAGTCTTAGGATGTTTGATGACCCACCCCAGACTCTGGCTTGGAAAGACTGCAGAAGCTTCTCCTCTCTCTTCCCATCGTGAGTCTCTCTTGAACTGCATCCTTCACTTTTGCTCATCCCTTCCCTGCCACGGGGTCCCTGTTTACAAACCTTTGTGCTCCTTTCTGAATGATCACCCATCATCGATGCTTCTAGTGTGGCTCTTGAGGCCATAAACCAGCAGTGTCTTCCTACCATCCCTGCAACATCTGAATTTTCACCTGCTGCCACCACACTTTCCTCTTCCTAAGTTTACTTAACTTCTGGATTGTGAATTCCTTTAAATGGTATTATCTGTGACTTTCCAAATTGGAGGCTAAGGCCCCCCAATTTCACAATATCACCCCTATCACTGATACACCTCCTGATTGGGTAGTTTCCCAAATAATACTTATTTTGTATGACCTTGACAATTTCAAAGAGTGTCATTTTACCTAGCAGCTCCACCTAATCCATTTCAATTTCTCACTAGTGAGATTCCTTATGCATATCCTCCCTCTCTCTTCAAGGCTGGCGAGCCTTCCATTTCCTTAAGCCAGAAAGAAAAAGAGAAATACTGGATGATCTCACCTATATTCAAGATATAGGGAAGACAAACAAATAAAAGGACAAGAAAAAGTTAAAACTGACTGACAGCAGAACTAAAGTATAGAGCAAAAGAAGGGGAGGAAGAATGAAATCAGGGGAGGGATGAGCACAAGAGATTGAAATGATGGTGCACAGGTGAAAGGTGGTAGAAGAATCTTGGAGTTTACAATTACATAAATATATATATATATATATATATATATACACATATGTGTGCATGCAATTAATTAAAAATAAAAAAGTTCCATTTCCTCATTTGATGGGGGGCATGTTATTCCCTACTTTGACCCTCCTCCCATGCCCAAACATCACTCAGCCATGACAACTGCCTGTTCAAAAAACTCATCCATGATTCCCACCTGTTCATACCAAGTTCAGGGGTTTTATTCAGGAACCCTAGACCCATCATCATCTTGCCCTATCTCCCCTCTGCCTGGAACTCCTAAAGTAAAGGAGGCTATGACTTCTGTTAAGCTGCTCTAATTTACAAGTCATTTCTATGGCCATGATCTCAATTAGCTCAAAAAAACAGCTATGGGAGGATAAGGGATTAAAGTTTGGGACCCCAAACCCAAGTTTCACAAAGTCCCTCTTTCCTGCGTAACATAATCCAACAACCTGAGAGAAAGAACTTGTTTTTCTTTGACATGTTACCTACCATTAAGTATATGTGATGTTCTGTGTCTGCACCTTTGTGCTTCTTTCTGAATGATCACCCATCATTGACATTTCTAATTTGGCTCTTCAGGCCCATAAACCAACAGTATCTTCCTACCTGAATATCTCTGTGACAAAAAAGAGAAATTGCTACTTGCTTCTTTCCTTTCACAGCTGGATGACTTGCCCACTCTAAAAGCATGTTTCAGAAAAACTCACAATTTCTTGTTATTTAAACAAGACACGTGTGTAAACCCATGAACTGCAAGCTTTGGCAAACAAAGCTAGTTAATATCTTTAGAACATTTAGATTTAGGGAATAACTACAACAATACCAAAAGTTCTCATACACCCTATTCAAACTCCCCTACTATTGATATTTTGTGTTATTATGATTTTCTTGTTATAATTAATGGACTAATGTTCATACATTAGCATTAATTAAAGCCTATACTTTATATTGCTATAGCATTTTCATGCCACACCTTTTCTATTTCAAGATGCCACCCAGGATGCCATACTAAACTCAATTATTACTCCTGATGAAATCAGGTAAGAAAACAGGCAAACAGAGAACTTAATAAAACTTTCAAACAGGAGCAGGTGGCCATTTAAATCTAGCCACTCACCAGGTTCGTACCAGCCTGCATGCACAGTAGCAAGACCATGCTAATCTTAAGAAGAGGTAAAACATATTTATTCATTAAAAAGACAAAATAAACAAGAGTCACCAAGCATACAATGGCCCCCTTTGACTATCTTACCAACTAGTTCAGTCTGTAGTACAAAAATTTTACATGGGTCGTTAGCCACATGTGTGTCTATAAAATGGCAGCTGTCCTACCTTCAAGCCAGATGAAGAAACCAAGATAGTGTCATCAACCCACCTCCAAAGACACAACTATTCACTTCAAGCCACATGAGGAAGCAAAGCTGGCATTGTCAATCCTCCTCCAAAAGCACAGCTCCGGCATTCTTCCAACTTCAATTCTAAAGTAGCCCAAAGCCAGCAAGACTCACTTGATACAACAGCAACAGCCACTTCAGATATCTCACCATAAAAACAGCAATACAGCAAGTTCTCTTAAGGTCTGCAGACAATTCCCAAACTTCATAGTTTCAAAGTTAAAGCAAGTTTTCAAGCACCATGTTTTCAATTCAGCTTATATAGGTCACAAGTGTCTCCAGCATGCTTCCCCAGGCTCTTGACCAGCCCAGGTTGTGGACGGAAGCCCACAGTGTGACTTCCTTTCCTGTCCTACTGCTGTACATGACAGCAGCAACTCTGAAGCCTCCAACCTCCTTGCTGCTCCTTTGCTCTCTTCCTTCTTCCTCTCTCTCTCTCTCTCTCTCTCAGGGGCTATGGCCCCCAATTTCACCACAGCACCCCTATCACTGATACACCTCCTGATTGAGATAGTTTCCCAAACAATAGTTATTTTTTATGACCTTGACAGTTTTGAGGAGTGCTGTCTGGCAGTCTGTCCCTCAGTTAGACTTTGCCAAATATTTTTCTCATAATTCCACTGGATCATGGATACTCAGGAGGAAGACCAGAGGTAAAGTAGAGGTTGGCTTTCATGCTTTCTATTGGTGTGTATTGCTGTGACAAAGCAGAATAAGGGGTACCCCAGAACCCCAAAACCTGCCAGCTCTAAATAGGTTCTGTCACCTTCTGCATCAAGATAAAACATACTCTAATGCACAGACCTTCAATAGAAAAGATCTTTAGTATAATTAGTGTGCAATATAGAGAGAAGAAAAAGAATGTAGTTGAAATAGTCTCTTCATAAAACATCTGAAGTTATCCAACCCATGCATGCGCAAGTGCCCAGCCAAACAGGGTTGGTCCAGGGCAGGGCAGCTGAGACCCTAAAGCTCATGACAAGTCTAAGGCACCTTCTGGTGGGGACCCAGAGGAAAGGGGCAGAAGGAGTCTGCATGTCTGGAAGGAAAAGAGCAAAATCAAAATACAAATCAAGATAAAGGCTGCATTGTCAGCCTCTCCACGGGTCTCTCACCTTCATCTGTTCCAAGTAACTCCTTTATATTCCGCAAGTCCCTGGTACCAGTCCAAGGTCAAGGAACATGTGTGGTTTCCTCTTTGAAGGCTTTTCTGCACCGCATACTTCCTCCAGACTTCTCTCTCCATTTCCCTCCACTTCTCCTGCTGCTCCTCTTGGTCCTTTCTTTTCCCCCAATCCCTTTTCCAGCTTTCTCTCTATGTCCAGCTCCATCTTTCCTTAGGATGGGGCAGGGAAATTATACTATTACAACACCACTGTTGATACTGACTTTGATCACCTGGCCACCGTGTGTTTATAGGGTTTCTTTACTGTCACATTATTCTTTAATTCCCTATTTCTATGCTGTGTTCTTTGGGAGAACATCACTATCATAGAGAAGCTACATCAATTATTTTGAATTCCATAGAAGTTGTCTCTTCCTCTCCATTTATATAATATTTGATCATTGATTTAAGTCAGTATAAATTCATGGAATGTATCATTCTTGGGTTATAATCCAGTTCTATTTCATGTATCTTCTTGTTCATCATATGGCTGTTTTATAGCACTTCATTACCCTTTAATGTTATAGGATGATTCAGACTCACCCAGTAGATTTCCTCCTTAGATCTAGAAACAATAACTTCCCCAAAGAGCCCTGTCTGCTTTTGTTGGACAAAGGTATTCGAAAATAAGATTCAGATATTAATCTTGGCTTACTAAACTAAATTTGGCTTTATCCAAAGTCAACTTAATTTTAAGGCATTTTTTGACTATAAACTAATTTCTCACACTTAAATGATAATAAATGAATAAACTAATTTCCCATCTCATTTATAGATACAAATCATTTTGACCTATTTATATAAAGTTTTATTCCTGGCTCCTTCCAATTGAATAACATTAATGAGGAAAATAAAATTACAGTGATAATGGTCATAGCTTTAAGGAAGAAATCAAAGTAAATGCTAGACAGACATTATCCTATTCTATCCTAATGGCATCTCTGAAGCATAGGCATGATGATGATGCCATTTTATAAGTGATGAAAGTGATACCTACCTTGTTTATCATTCTGAGAACTAAGTGAGAAATTACTTGTAGCCCTTTAGCACAGAGCATGTAGAAGTTGCTCAATAAATCATTTTCTCACTCCTTTGCCTCTAGATAACAAGAAAATAGGCAAACTTCAGCAATACATTAGCTACGAAAGTTCAGCTCATGCTCTGTGAGATGAAAAATATAAGGGCTCTATTAGCTCATCTGTTTTCTTTGTTGCTGTATAAATGTGATCAGATTCCCAAGAGCTAAAAATCAACCTGCTTCATAAAAGATCTCAGACAAAATGAAGATACATTTACCTAATAGTCAAGACTGTTTACTGAGCTGGTCCTTAAATAACCCAAATTTTCAGACACCAACAAAACCCATACAGCATTTTGGAGATATAGGAGTGGTCTAAGGCACTTTTTAAAAGCCTTAAGGTTTGAATTAAAATAGAGAAAACATTGAATAAATACGCAACACCGCCTATGTTTGTAAAGCTATTGAAATGGTGTGGTTACCAAGTACCTAAATAATATGCAGAAACTCTGAAATCTTTGTCTCTCCAAGAGAGCGATTTAACCAATCTTATAAATCTTGGGTAAAGAGGTCAGACCACATGCAAATTTGCTATGTTTCTCAGAAGGCATAGACCATTCTGTAAAGTAGAAGGCCTTTTTTCATTTTCCATTATTCTTCCAACCATGCCCTTCCCCTTAGAAAGTTTTAGGAAGATAAAAACTGAGAGTTGGAGGGAAAACCAAGGACATGTTTGTTTGTTTGTTTGTTTGTTTGTTTGTTTGTTTGTTTGTTATTTGAGACTTAGGTCTAGCTATTTTTGCCCGTGGAACCACAGGCTCACGTTGCCTGGGGTACCACAGACTCAAGAGATCTCCAGCTTCACCTTTCCAGATAGCTGGGATGACAGGCGTCCACCACCAAGTCCAGTTATTTTTTTGGAACTATGTCTCACTATCTTACCCAGGGTGGGTCTCGACCCGTGATCCCCAGTCCCAGCCGCAACTCCATAGGCTGCCGTTTACAGGCATGTGCCATCGTGCCCAGTGGACATGCATATCTTAAGCTGCAAAAGTAGCATCAGAATTTAGATCTATTCCCAAAACATTCTTTTACAGCCTCTTTGCTTGCATTCACTTCAGCAAGAAGCCTCACTCACTGCAGACCACTCCTTCTGTGGCTACATTTTCAGCTTAAGAGCCTTTGCCTTCCTTGTGCACACCTGACCATCGGTTTAGTCAGGTGAAAACCCCACCAACTCCAAAAAGTTGCCCTCCTGGGTACTCAACTTTCAGACTTGGTGCCCGCCCCCGCCTCCCCCAGGTTCAGGGCCTGCAGCCAGTCTGCTGTTCATGGAGCCAGTTTGCCACCCTCACAACAGCTGGACGACAGGTGTCCCCGACTGAATTACGAGCTCCCTCTGGCCTCTTGCAGTCTCTCTCACCTGCAAAGCCACATCCAGGTGGTCTCAGTAAATATGCTTGGGGTATTTTCAATGATTGATTATACCAGGTCTTATATAGCTCTTGTCTTTGGAGGAAAACCAGGAACAAGAATGTTCTCTCCCTCTGAGCTTGGAGGGGGCTCAGCATTACCTGCCCTCAGCAAAGGTTCTCTCTAAGCTGGACTTTGGGAAGCTCCAGAGCTCCGAGAATGTTCCTTTGATCAGATCACTCTGCAAGAGAATAATGGAGCTTAAAACGATTTTTTTTAACAAAAGAGCATAAAAAGTGAATTTAAAAGCAAATGGGCCAAAGATTTTCCCTAGGAAGTCTTTCAATTTCACACATAGCAAATTCCTAGGCTATAGACCTATTAGAAATGCTTTTTTTAGTCTCTTTATGCATATTTATTATGTTCCTCTATGACTCTCATATCACTTAATTTGACACCAAGCCTCCAAAGCCACATCGTCTTTCTTCTCAAACTATTAGAAAGGGGCAAAATATTTTAATCATGAAGCTCTGTATAATTTAGAGATTATCTTCTGTCGGTATGAATTATAGCAATAATGAAAAGGAGGCTGGGGATTTATAAAACTAAGGCCCTAATTTTTTGACAGGTGTTCTGTTTGGTATGGAATTAACCTCTCTTCACATCTTATACATACATGTGAGCAAATTGTTAAATATATCCTGAGTACGCAGAGGCAACAAAAAGACCCATTTCATACGTGAGATCTACCCAGCTGCAGCCTCAAGTCAGACTCAATTATTCACTGATGGAAGGAAATAAATGACAGAGATTCTATCCACTGCATGGTCTGAACCTGATTGAACAGTCCATCTGGTAATTCTGGGAGGGGCAGAAGTCTTGAGTCATCTATTGGTTGCATTTTTCATTGCAATCAAAACAAAGACAAGGAATGATTACCGGGTCCTATGTTACTTTCCCATGCCCAACCAGCTTTGCATGGTGAAAGAAAGAAGGCACCCCGAGTCAAAGAGAACTAAGTGAATCCTGGAGCCACTACCTCTGTGTCTCCTGGAGGATTATATAGGCTCCCAGAATTTATCTAACAGTGACATCAATCATTTCTACATCTGGGGTGTTATGAGTAATGTATGAATAGCAAGTAGCAACTGTACCTGGAACCTGATAGATGCCTTCTTAATCATTCATTTGCTTATTTACTCATTCAACCAACTTTTTTTTTGAGCTAGGCACAAAGTACCAGGTAGTGAGTGAAATAAGTCTCATCTCTATCTCCGTGTGATACATGTTCCACACAAGTCAACAAATACATATTTAAAGTAAGTGCATGAAGGGGGGAATAAGAGGATATGAAGGAGAAAAATTGGAGGGACACCTATTTGGATAGAGTGGTTTATCAGCAGGGCTCTGGCAGGAAGCAGATGGCGTACTCAACGATAATAAGGCAAATTCAGAAAAAGATGACTTACTGTAAAATCTGAGACAAATTAGCAAGGAATGGTGGAGTTTCTGATGACATGGTAGGAAAGCAATGACCTTTCCTGCTCTGCGAGTGTAAACTGTGGGAGCAGTGATGATAGAAAAGGTCCCAGCCTGCCAGGTTAGGGAAGGACACTCAAGAAGAGGCAAGATCCTGGGGAATCAGAATTTGTTGGGTAAAGGTGCAGAAAGAAGATCAGAGGGGCAGGTCCATAAAGGGTGAAGAGGAAAGAGTCTGCAGGAATCACTCACCTACCTGGACCCACCTCAAAACAGGGTGAGTCTCTACCCTGGGGTACCTCACCCAGCAGACTGCACAGTGGTCATTTAGAGAAAGTTAAACCTTAGGAAGGCTCCTGGAATTTTGATTTCCAAATACCATTCCATTTATAAAATACTGATTCTTCTCCTCCGGTCGATGACCACCACTACTTCCAAGACCAAGCTTGCAAAGAACATTTCTTCAAAAGCAGCCCACGTGGACCAGGCAACTAACTCTAAGACGCATTAAAAAACAGTCCAGGGTCTTTTAATTAAAACACATTCCCTCCTCCTCTTGTGGCAACTGTGGAAGTAGGAATTCATCAGATCGAGTGAGAAAATGATCATTTTTTTCTAGTCATATATCTAAACCCGAAGTGCCGTAGGAGAGGAGTGATATGGACTGTAAGAGGGTCCCCTGGGTTTCAGGCAGCTCCCCTAAGTGATGCAGGCCATGGTTGTGGACTAAAGCTGCTGCAGCTGGAAGATGGAGCTGTTGAAGAAAGGCTCAAAATCAGTCATGTCCAGAGGTTGGATGGGAGAAGGCAGTGGTCAGGGAGGATGAGAACCAAATGAGAAACTTGATCCTTAACTGAACATGCTTGAGAAGCAGCATGGTTATAGCTTATGTGTTGAACGCTAGCTCCTACCTCTTCGTTGTCCTCAACTGTTAGAACGCACAGCATTGTATTTGTCATGTGACTTTACAGTGTCCCCTTCTAGGGAGGACTGAGCACAGATCTGTGCCACTTTGCAGCCCCTGCTTTCAGGTGACTTTCTGTCACTGGTGGAGTGTTGCAGATGTGCTGTGAATGGAGGTTGGACATAACTTTACCATTTGGCTAGAAGTCTTCTAACCCCGTGAACTTCAGTAAGAGGAGCATGCCCCAAGTACTCATATGAGCAGACTGAAACCTGACTGATGTGCAGACCAGCCCAGCCAAGTGAACTTGCCCCAATCAGGCAATGGGAATGAAGACCCATCTGAAGACCCACAGTGTTAGCTGACGTATCCGCTCTATGCAAGAATGCACAAATACTATATTTCTAGCGAGTGTAGGGAAAAGACTGGGGTTGGTGAACAAACTGGGGGTGACTGACTGTTTTCTAACATATCTTTATGACAGACAACACATATGCTAGTCTCAAAATGATGGACTGGAACCATCCTGAGCTTCATCTCTCCATTTTCAGCAAGTTCATGAGACAGGAACTTGACCCAAAAGACCATTCTAGGGCCAGAAGGACTAAACTGACATCAATTAGAATACTGAAATTGTGTTTTTCTTCTTTTCTTTCCTATTTTTTTCTGTTTAATTTTTCACTTCTTTTAATTTATGTTTATTAAATATTTTATTTCTATATATATTTCACATCTTTGTATTCCCTGGGGATCATCCACCACCTTCCCTCCCTGATCACTCCCCTTCCATCTTCCCTCACCCCCACCCCAGTTGTGTACTTTAGTTTGACTGTTAGCTTGTTTTGACTTTTCCTCCTGGCCTTTTGCTTGTTTTTCCTATATCCCATATATTGGTAAAACCATTTGGTTTCTGTCTTTTTCTTTCTGACTTGTTTCTGCTAATATGTTTTCTTGTAGGTCCATCCATGTTATCATAAATTTGTCAAAGTTGTCAGTTTTAATTGATGAGTAATATTCCACTGTGTATCTGTAACCACATCTTTTCCATCCATTCATCTGTTTTGGGACTCTTGGGTTGTTTCCATGTCCTTGCAATTATAAATAGTGCTGCCAAAAACATCCAAGCACAGGTGTCCCTTTGTACAAGCATTGAGGTCTCCTTTGGATTCCCAGAAGAGCGATTGCTGGGTCAAATGGTAGTTCTATTTTCATTAGTTTGAGGGTTCTCCACACAGCTTTCCATAGTGGCTGGACCAGTTTACATTCCCATCAGCAGATGTAAGAGTGTTCCTTTCTCTCCACATCCTCACCACAGCACTTGTTGTTGCCCATCTTTTGGATGTGGGCCATTCTCACTGATGTAAGGTGGTATCTCATTGTGGTTTTGATTTGCATGTCTCTGATTGCTAGTGACGTTGAGCATTTTTTCATGTGCCTGTTGGCCATTTGTATTTCCTCTTTGGAGAAGTGTCTCTTTAATTCTTCTCTCCAATTTTGAACTGGGATTCTTGTTTTGTTTTTGCTGAGTTGTGTGAGTTCCTTGTGGATCATTGTTATCAAACCCTTATCACTTTCGTAGAGGTGATAATTTTCGTAGAGGTGAAAATTTTCTCCCACTCGGTTGGGTTTCTTTTTGTTTTGTCTGTTGTCTCTTTTGCGGTACAGAAGCTTTTTAGTTTGTTGTAGTCCCAGCTGTTTATGTTTTCCTTTTTTTTTTTTTTTTTTTTTTTTTTTTTTTTTTTTTTTTTTTTTTTTTTTTTTTTTTTTTTTTTTTTTTTTTTTTTTTTTTGGCCAGCTGTAGATGTGTCCAGAAAGGGATTTCTAAAGTGTAATTCATGAAGGGTTTTGTCCTACTTTTTCTCCATATCCTTTATGATTTCAGGTCTTATATCCAAGTCTTTTCTGTTCTTTGTCCACCAAACTGTTCATTCCAAGCCATATGAAGCTGTAAGACCCTGCTCCATTCTTGGGGCTCCTAATAATGCGGGCATTTCCCCTTCCCCACATGACTCCTAGCCTGTCTTGGAGAGATCAGACTGATTGTTCTTTGCCCTCACGTGTGAATTTTCTTTCCACTTTAGCAGCTGTCTACACCCAGCCCACCTTCCCCACACTCCCCCAAGGTGTCTCACTAGAAAATCTCAAGTGAGTGACACAGTGCCCAAGTCAGAAGTACAAGAGTCATGTGCTTTCCTTTGAAATGTGTGTAAAAGGAATTAGGAAAGAATTTCCATTACTAGCACCAGTTCCATACAGAACCCAAAATACAAACAAAAGAAATGTAATTCTTTTGGGAATTCAGAGAATCCCTCCTGACTGTGATACCCCTGGTTCTGAGGTTCACCAGACATGGAGCCAGGCATGGGGAGAAGAATAAAGGATAAGAGGGAGCCCCCGAAGTTCATAGATTAAAAAATAATAATTAAAGAGGCTTAAGAAATTGATACTAAGAACAATAATCACTGCTGATGAAAACTAGCTCACGAACAGGTCAAGTTCTCTTTTATAGAGAGCATGCCACTGAATTCTTTACAAAACATCTTCTATGGGTGTTTGTGAGCCCCCAAAATTCACCTTGAAACCCTAATCCCATGATGATAGTGTTTGGTGTTGGGCCTTTGGGATGATTAGATTAAATAGTGAATGCAGGTCCTTGTGGTGGGGTTGATGAGCTTAGGATACAAGTCCTCCCCCCCCAACCCAGATACCAGTGAAAGCTATGAAGGGACATAACCAGGACAACTAGGACAATGGCTCTGCTGTCATTGGGATAACTGAACCTTGAAGCTCCAAGGAACTCATATCACATATCCATAAGGTCACATATCCAGATGCGATGGATGTGGAACTTAGGCTGAATTCCTGACTACATGATCCTGAAGACCATAAACTTTGTCACTCTCCTTTGTCCCTTTATCTGGTCCTAATGCAATAAGGCAAGAGCCCCCATAGAAAGTATTTACCATGCCAAATGACCTCCTGGGGAGGAAACAACCCTGTCTCAAAGGGTAGAGATTGAGAGTACAGCCAATTTTGCAAATAGAACTAAAAGGAAAAGGTGGTCAGTTGAAGGGAATAGTATTTACAAAAACATGGAAGGGCAAAAGATCACGAGCCATTGAAGGAGGTTTTAGGGAAACACAAGAGGGGGTGGGAGCAATCGGAAAAGGGATGATGTGGATACAGAGAATTGGACGTTGGTTCATACCCAATGAGAAAGGACCCTGGAACATCTTGCAAATTAAGTTCTTAATGCCCTTCTAGGAATCATTTTTTTCTTTTATTTTTTCCCCCTGATCTATTCTAATTTGCATTTTTTGAAAATGAATCCTATTTTGCTGTTTATTACCCATATATTGAACCTGTCTATATCTCTTGGAATAAAGTCTATCTATCATTCTTATTGGATTTATTCCAGCACCACCCCAGTTTGTATAATTTGCAAATTTCATTAACATTCTCTTTACTTTCTCTTTGAAACCATTAATAACATTGTTGCATATGATCAGGCTTAACACCAATCTCACTGGCACCCCTACTAATCAACCACCTCTAGCTGGATGTCACACGATTCATCACCATGCCTTGTTTACAGACCTCCTGAAAATTATCAATCCCGGTGACAGTGTTCATATCCAAGCCAGTGTCAATTAATTTCGTAAGTAAAATTTTGTGATGTGGCATCACATGCATTACCAAAATCAAGACGTATTGCAGCGACTTCGTTCCCCCTCCACTGTGAATTTTAAACAGCTTTCAGATCGGTCCTGGATGATTTATTTGTGGCAACACCAAGCTGCTTATTCACTCATGATTCCATTACTTCTCAGATGTTCCTGGCTATTTTTCTCCATATAGTTAAACTTCCTAGAGGTAATCTCAGGGATCATTCCTCTTTTCAAAAGATAGGTGAACACATTTGTTGTTGGCCTGAACTTCTGTGATCTCTGCAAATATATCAAGTTGTTTAGAAAGCCATTCCTTTTCCCCCATCTGGCAGCATTTATGAACTAGCTGGGAGTCTCCACTCCCTCAAGCTATTGCCCCAGTAAACTGGCTTAGGGTGATCCCTGCCAAGGTGATCAGCATGTGCTGCTGCTGGTAGAGGAACACACCACAGTTCTGCAGGCCTCTTAGTCCCACTTGTGTTGCTGTTCCAGAATTTTTCATTCACTCAACCTGGGGCGGTAACAATCTACACCAGGAGACAAACCTGAACCAGTGTACCTGGGCCAGTGCACTCCAGCGGCTGCTGGCTTTAGGGACCACATGATTTCAAAAACCAATGATGGGGACATTAAATCCCCATCAAGGGCACAAGAGATTAATACAGTTCACGGTGATAAGGTGATGGGAGAACCTTGGTGTAGACAATGATGTAATATATATGTGTGTGTGTGCAATATATATATATATAGATAGATAGATAGATATAGATATGTGCAATCAGTATATACATGCAATCAATAAAAAAAGTATTTTTTTTACATCCTTGCTGATTTTTCAGGATATACGATTTCTTCCCTTAGGTGCAGTTACTAGGTTTCCCACCACCCGGTTGCCCATGTTCATTCAGCAGCCCCTGTAGAAGTCTTCCTCCGTGTTCTCTACTCTCCCCTTCTCCTTTCCCGTCTCCCTTCCCTGCCTGAGTGTCTCAGATCTATGGTCAAAAAAAGAATTACTTGTTAATACATGCATACACACATACACATATTTCATTTTTCTTGAGATGCAATACATACATTAAGTACATTTGTAGCATAGAGATGAAAAATTTTGTGCAATTTAAAACACACAGAGGAGATCTTACTGTGGCTAGGAATGTGAAACTAGTTTTCTTAGCTTACATGCTTTGGATGTACTTTCCTACTAAACCTACATGTATACTCTTCCTTTGCAAGGATGTATATCACTTATGCATCCAGGCCCATATGGATCATTTCAGGAGTTTCTAATTCATCTATTACAGAAAAATCTACTACATATTTATAAAAAACTGAATAAAAATGTTTCCAAAAGTGGAACCCAAGTGATTTGGGGTTCATAGAGTAACTTTATTTTGTTCTTGTTTGTTCCTACCTGAGACTCCCACCTGCACCACTACTGACAACAATGTTGGGCAGATAGTAAGATCTACGCATGAACATTGACAATCTCCATCCATTTGTCCTTTCACTTTGAAAAAGAAAGGAGAGGCAGGCTGCAAGAGTTTCCAGCTCAGCATTCTTAGACTACCCATGTCTTATCTCCCAGGTCATTTCACTTTGCTGCCAACTCACCTTGGTGGGCTCAAGAGACAAGATTCCCAGGTGCCTGTTGTTGGCTGCCAAGACTGGGCCATTTCAGGTCTCGGGAATCCACTTCCCAAAACAAAGTTCCAACGTGAGATTGGCTCCATCCACGACATGATTGAGATTGATAGGGTCCTGCGTTGGTACTCAGAGACCCCAAGGTGCCACCACACAGCTCCAAGTTATCTGTCACCATGGTGATGTGGTGACCACTTGAGCATCTTGAGCTGGCGATGTCCCTGAAGACCAGCCAGCATGCCCCACACACACCTGTGGGACTGCTATTACCATGGACCTTATCACAAAACCAAACACCTCACCCTCCTCTCCTCATGTTCCTTTACCAGGTCTACAGCCAACAGCTATTATTGAATCAGAGGTTTGGGAGCAGGTGGGCTCTTTCTCACTTCTTGTCTTAGGTGAGGAAAAAACTCAACATCAAGACCAGAGTTACAAAAAAGGAAGAACTTTATTGTTAGGTAAGAATAAGGACAAATATTGATAGGTGAGAGTAAGGACAGGTATTGATAGGTAAGAGTAAGGACAGGTATTGATAGGTGACAGTAAGGGCAGGTATTGATAAGTGACAGTAAGGGCAGATGTTGATAGGTGAGAGTAAGGACAGGAAAGCTCGTCAAGCAAAGAGATCCTGGGTGGGTAGCCACTGAGGTGGTGAGAAGCAGGTGCTTGTATGTGTACCGTAGGCAAGGAGTGGGGGGTCTCCTTGTTGGGTGCTTCCACATTGTGTCTCTTTCTGACTTGCTGAGTCTACAGGAGCTTTACTGAATTTGTGGGTTTACTAGGCTACCCAGCCTGCTGACTTTGCCGCATTACCAGGCCTACCTTCCCCAAACAAGCCTTGGTCCTTTGCTCTAGCATTGCATGATTGTGTTGGTGTCCTAGACTCTTCTGAGTAGTCCTGAAGACTGATAAATGATCTTGGGGAGTGGGAGAGGTGAAGGGGGATAAGGAAAGAGGGTGCCTCTGCATTCTGATGGAGTATTTCTGAATCAGGCTAATAAACACACATAGAGGCTTGGGACACCCTATTCCTGTACCCGCTCTCTAGCTTCCTCCATTATATCATGAAACTAGACACCTTGGTGGCCCTATGGTGAAGATGGTTTGGTGTCTAGCCTGCAGGCAGTAGAGAGAGGGGGAAGGGGCCATAAGAAACACCCACACATGGGAAAAACCACACAAGACTGAATATGTTGTAATGAGATGGCAAATCTGGACATGTGTAAATTCAGGGGATAAAGAGATCACTACTTGGGGAAATGCAGAGGGAGGTAGGATGTAAAGGAAGGCCAGCTGAGGCAGGAAGGCAGCTGAAGCGACTCTGGTCCATGTTGAACCGGGGTCCTCTCAGAGAACAAGCAGGCAGAGGGGATGGTCTGAAGCTTCCAGGGAAAGGCCTTGGCTGTCAGGCTGGCAGTCAAAGTCAACGGGAAGAAATGCCTTTAACAAGCTATCATTTAATCACCAGTCCCCTGGGGGCGAGTTCACCTGTTCACCTGGTTCCAAATCCTGTGTAAAACTGTGCTCTTTGTACCACTGATGTCCTCCTCTGTGAATGCTTCACTTATGATGCCTCACTGCGTGACAGTGCCACCAGGGCGCATAAAGATAGCACTGAAAGCCTGCCTGGGAGCTGACAGGTGAGGGCGGGTTCACCTGTATTAAGTCTGACCTGTGGAGCCTGGATCGACCAGCTTATCTTCCCTGCCACCCAGGACAACGCTTTCCCCTGGCTCCGCTCAGATCTGTTGAATAACCTCTCTGTCTCTGTCCTTTGTTGCTCTGCCCACCCACATGGAATACTCAGGTCCCTTCCAGAATTTGCTCTTTGTCCCTTCTCTCTTTTCAGGCTTCCAAACCCCCTGAAGATATTCTCTTTCCATGACTTTCTACCGCCATTGTTTGCCAACCTCAACCTCTCGTCTCACCTCCAACCACATTTTCCAGTGCTTCCTGATTACAGCCACGAGGAACAGCTTCAAAAGCAACGTGTTAAAGCCAAGGTCATTCTTTCCCTTCCAACATCCACCTCTGGGCTCTCCTGTTCCCTGCATGGCTTCCTGTCTCAGCTAACAGAATCGCTGTCTACTGCCATGTTCATGCGTGAAACGTGGCTGAGTCTCTGAATCTTTCTTACCCCTTTGTCTCACCCCCACTGCTTGTTACACTCAAGCATCTGCAGAACCCAGACTGTCCTGCCTCCTCACCAGAGTGGGTCAGCCCCCATTCCTGGGTCATTGCATGATTGTTCACCCCATCTATGGATTCTCCGCCCCCACCACCCACCTTTAATGGTGCATTGGTTCCAGAGTGATCTTTCTCAAACACAAATTTAATGGCAAAACTAGAAGAAACCACATTCAGTATGTTTTCAAATTCATTTTAAGGTGACTCTGCCAATAAGTTTTCATAAATCACAGCCAGGTATGGTGGTGATGGGTGCCTGCAATCCCAGCTATCTGGGAGACTGAGGCTGGGGATCACTTGAGTTCAGGGTTCGAGACACCCCTGGGAAACATAATGAGACCTAGTCGCTTAAAAAAAAGTTCAGCCAGGCACGGTGCCATGCGCCTGTAAGTGGCAGCCTATGGAGCATGGCTGGGACTGGGGATCGCAGTTCAAGTCCCGCCCAGGGCAACATAGCCAGACCTAGTTCCAAAAAAACAGCTGGGTGTGGTGGTGCACACCTGTAATCCCAGCTACCTGGGAGGGAAGCTGAGACTGCGGATTGCTTGAGTCTGTGGCACCCTGAGCAATGTGAGTCTGTGGTTCTACAGGCAAAAATAGTGAGACCTAGTCTCGAAAAAAAAAAATTTAAAAAGTTTTTAAAAAGTTCATAAATCAACAATATAGTGCAGAAATGAATCAAACCTGGCCCCTGCCTTGAGGCAGCCTCTGTGCTAGTCCCGTGGGGGATAAGGGAAGGAGTGAGACAGAGCAGGAGCTAATCCAGTGACACTGTGGTAAGCACTGTGAGGGAACAGAGCATAGGGCACTGAGAGATACCCAGGCCAGTCCTCCAGGCAGATGAAAGCGTCTCAAGAAGCTTTTCAGCAGGAATAATATCCAATCTAGATCTGGAAAAGGTACAGGTGCTAGCTTGGCATGGAAGAGAGAAACGGGCCTTCAGAGGCTAGAGACAGATTCAGGCCATGGCAGGATGAAGCAGTGTCTTGGGAGCTGGAGGGAAGCAAGGGGAAGCACCCAGAGCAGAAGCCAAGTTTGGGACCGCAGAGGGGGAAGCAGTCAGAGGAGAGATGTCTTGTTTACTGACCACAGAGCGTTGGTCTTTGGCCAGCTCACCCTTAGGACCTTCACTCTAAGGGTCTTCTAGGTAAAAGCCTTCTAGGGTAAGTCATACAGCACAGGCTACAGTGAGATTGACATGGAGGCCAAATTCACCTGAGGTGCATGGTTCACAAGAGCAAACTAATAAATGAAGATCAAAACTGGTCATATTACTGTGAAATTGCTGGTCCCAGAGAAAAAATGATGAAAAACTATTCTATAGGGGATAGTCCTTAAGGCCACGTACATCCACTTTTCTTTTTAGCTATTTATTTATTGTTTTAATTTTTTATTAATTATATATATATGTTTTTCTTTCATCATTGTATACCCCAAAGTTCTCCCACCACCAAGTCACCCCTGAAACCATCATCATGGTCACTTGTGCTCATCCCTTCCCTGATTTCACCTTCCCTCCTCCCCCCTGCCCCTTGCTGTTGTTTCAGTTCTGTTATCAGTTGGTTAATTCTAACTTTTTCTTGTCCCTTTGTTTTCCCACAAATAAGTGATCATCTGGTATTTATCTTTTACTTTCTGGCTTATTTTAGCTAACATAATTCCTTCTAGCTCCATCCATGTTGCCACAAATGACATGAGTGTGTTGTTTTTGATCACTGAATAGTATTTTATTGTGCAATTGTGTAAATGTTGTGTACATAAACCACAACTTTTTGATCCATTCATCAGTTTTGTGGCATTTGTTTTCCCATCTTGGCTATTGTATGTAGTTTTTCTTTTAAATTAGTGTTTTTGCATCCTTTGGGCAGATTCCCAGAAGTGGAATAGCTGAGTCAAATGGTAGCTCCATATTCAGCAGTCCTAGGGCTCTCCACACAACTTTCCATAGTGGCTGGTCCAGTTTGCATTCCCACTAGCAGTATAAAAGTGTTCCTCTTTCTCTGCTTCTTCACCAGAAGTGATTCAGATTTTCACAGGTGGAAAAAAATCTCACTGAAGACAAGCTCACAATCAAAATTTTGATCTTAAAGACATATAACATCCTAAGGAAAGTCATCAGCTGTAGCAGATAGTAGAATTAATGTCCAAGAACAGAAATGTCCATACTTAAATACCCAATATTTGGTATGCTTGAATTATTAAAGAGAATGAAACAAAGGTATATACAAATACTGGAACACCAGGTTTTTTTAATGGGTTTTTTTTAAGAATTGATGGATAATTCTGTATAAATTAAAAGCATAAGAGTTGAAATAAAATTTGCAATGGACAATTTAAACAACAGTAGGTATTGTCAAGGAAATCATCCAGAATGTGATCCAGTATAGAAAGAGCTGGACAATGTCAGCAAAAACTTCAAATATGTAGTGAATAGAAAGAGACCATCTAACAGCATCTTAGGGAATTTACAGAAGGAGGGGAAAAAAAAAACATTGGAGAAAAGGTAACATTTGAATTTCCTAGATACAAAGATTAGGTTCCCAAATGGAAAAATCAAAGTGAGCTCTAATCTTCTTGATCAATAAAAACAATTCAATTACAGAAAATTATTATTTTCAAACATACATTGATCTCATAATAATAAAAAAAATCATTCTGTACATGTCCACAGAAAAGGATCTTAGAAAATCCCAAAGACTTAACTTCACACAGACCGAGTTCTTTGCATGCTCTTTAACAATGACGTTTTAAAAAGAAGCAGTAACAAAGAGATCTTCAAAGGGATTTAGACTCTGTACTACAAGTTTTGAAGAACTATTGGAGGCTTGAAGCAGGGAAGTGAAAAGACCAGGTATTACATCTTAGATGTTTCTCTCTAGATGTCACATGGAGGATGGCTCTGAAGATGGAGGACAGACTGAAGGTAGGGAAAGATCTAGAATGAGAATCAGTAACTGAACTCGACAAAGGCACAGGAAGAGTGGGGGGAGAAAGTCACGTTTGAGAGGCATTGTAAGGACTGGAGAACTGATGATGTATTGATTGGACATAGGCTGGGCAAGGGGAAATGATGTATATTTCTAATTTGGGTGAGTGAGTCTGGAAGTGTTTCATGGCGTTGGCATCTGTAGAAACCAGTGGGCATCACCATTACATCCCAGCTGGAAAAGCCAGGAAATTCTAGCTGTCCTATTTCAAAGAAGTAATGAGCATATATAGAGAGCCCTGAGTACGGATGAGGTTGCCAGTGATGCATAAGAATGGAAGGAATGGGGTCCTCAAGAGTACTCTGAGAAACATCAGGACTCTAGATCTCAGTGCTGCTGAGGAAATGCAGAAGTAACAGTGACAGACTCATGACTAGATCTAAGATTGCATAAGAAGATGGAAGAGCAAATAAAAAGGAGCAGGAGCAAATTGGGGCCTATACTCAAGAGAGGGACCACAAACCAAGGAGAAGGATGTCCTTGTATTTCCACTCGTGGGACTTGCAAGAGGAGTTTCAGCAAATATCAGCAGTGGATGTGGGAAGGTGTGAACGGAGGAGTGAGTGTAAGGTGAGGAAATGTTAAGTGGTAATTGAGGTTACTCTTTCATGAAGCTTGGTTGTGCAGGGCCCGCACTGCAAGAGAGTAGCAAAGTGAGATTGAAGGTGGTAATTGGTTAGAAAGAAGGGTTGAGGGAGGAAAAATCATTTATGTGAGATTTAATCCCTGATTGAATCTTGTTTCTGCGGATAAAGTTTTGTCTTTTGAGCTCACAGAAAATTTAAATTGCACAACTCATCTCATTCTTATCTTAATTTAAAAAATATGGAAGATTTAGCCTACTAGATCTCAGTCAAATATTTCAGCATCAATGCCTGTAAAATTTTACTCCATTTGCTCCATCAAGATATTCCAAGCCTTGTTCTATTCACTGGATGTTCAACAGCATCTTTAAAGTCGTTACAAAGTTGCAGCAGGATTGAAGCCAGGGAGAGGACAACTGCTTCTGTGCTTTGTTATGCCAATCAAGAGAAAGTTTCTCAACAAATTAAATCTGTTTCTCTAAAGTGCACTCCCTGGAGATAACTGAGTTGTAAGGATGCTAAAAACATAGCCAGTCTGCCAGACTTAGCTGCTTACAGATTCTTTGATAGGGAAATGCAGGAGCTTTGTTCTTTACCTAAATTCCTTTACATCAAGAATGATTACATAAATTCAATAAATGATCACGGTAAAGTTTAAGGCATACTTTTCTGCTTTACTTTGCTTTTGAGTTATAAGGCAGAACAAGAGTCCACCTTATTCCATTACGAGTAAATAGTATTTATTCATGAACACAGTAGGGGCTTCGGGTAGAGATTTTAAGGGGAGAAACTGAGAAATACAGTATTAACCATCTCATTTAGAGTCATGATTTATTTCTCCGATTTGGATTTTCTGCCCTTTCTTGGGAAAAAAAAATTATAAAGATAGTTGAGAGCGTTTATCACCTGAGATACACCATTTGGAAAAGAAAAAAGGAGAACATATTTTTAAATCATAAATTTCTAACTGTGTTCACCCCTCGCATAAATAAGCAGCCCCAGCCTTTACAAGAAATATTAAAGTTCATTTAAATTGCAAATATGACCTTATTAAAATGGCTTTCTCAAAAAGCCATAAACAAATAGAGTACGTTAGTAATACTGCCAAACAACAGAATACATCTCCACCCGTTCTGTAATTAAAGTGGAAAAACAGAATTTTCACAGGTCTGAATGACTCAGAGATGGAAGAAGAAAGCAAGCTATCACAATAACTTGAGTCAGGGAGAACACATCCATCTGGAGGATCCTTTCAAAAAACGTCTCAGCACAATTACTGTTTAAAAGTCCATATAAGCTCTCAGAAAGAGCTTGGAAACATTATTATTTTGTTGTTAATTGAATGTGTTTTGAATACTTTTTCCTACAGCTACCACAGTCCCTCTTAATGTTAGAAGCACTGCCGTTAAGATTTACTTTGTTTGGGGTAAGAATAAAAATGAACAATTAAGAATTAGCTTGTATCTGCAAAAGGCAAGGAAGAGCTAATAAATTCTAGAATTAAAAGCCAAACAGGCTGGGCTGGTTACTGGGTTTATGGAAAATCCATACCTGAAGGTATATTTAAATTAGTGGATTGCCAGCAAGCAACCCATTTCCTTTTACTTAGAAAAAATAATCCACTGTGCAGTAAGGCACACAAATCAGATGGTGTTGAGGTGAAACTTGACTTGGTTCTAGCTGAGTTTAGCAAGTGTGGATTTATGGCCAACAAGATCTTTGGTGGAGATCCAAGGCAAAATGAAGAGTTTTACAAAGTAAAATAAAATGGAACCACTGAGAAACCACAAACACTTGTATCTCTCCATTGACTTTAAATGAGAACAGCCTGCAAACCTACCAACTTCTTCACTTGGTTATATTCTATCTATTTAGACGTTTCTTGTTGTATTTACCAATGTGTTCAATATGCACAGGATGTTTCCTCTGTGATGAAAAGGTAAGTGGTAGATGCAGCGATAGCATTTACAGACCGGAGTTTACACCAACTTTCTCCTGCATTGTTTCGTTTATTTTTCCAAACTGTAGATTTCAAATGAGGTGCTATATGTAAGATGGATGAAACAGACATGATTCCTACGCCCTCACAAAGTCACAATGTTTGGGATTCATTTTGTATAACGTGTTGAAGAAAGCAAGATCAGTTTCATGTCATTTTGTAAACACCTCTATCAACAGTGGTTCGAAGAAGTGTTAATGCTTAAATAGGCTTGTTTTCTTTTTTTTTTTTTTCATTTTTCTTTCTTTTTAATTTTTTAATTTCTTTTTGTGGGAAGAAAGCAAGTTACACACAGATAGGTATACATATTACAGTACCAGAATTGCAAAATTATAACCATGCAGAATAATACATTATTTACTGATGTGTGATTTAAAAGTTTCAAATACCACAGGAATGACAAACGTCAACTTGTTTTCATTTGTGCCTTCAAGAAGTAGTTGTGTGTATGTGCATTTCAAAGACCTTTTCACTTATGGCTTTTGTTGGAGCTGTTCATGATTTCAAGTTCTAGCACAGAAAGCAGCTTGTACCTCAAGCAAGATGACATCAGATCCAAACACATCTTCACCACATTTGGCCTTGAGTCGTTGGCACATAGACCTGCTCCCTAAAAGTTTGTGGCTCACCCCTTTCCTGTCTCAGAACAAAGAGAATTATGTGGGGTCAAAATTCCAGCTTCAAGTTTTATTGTTACAGAATATTAGACTGGTTGGACGCAAACTTGACTCTTAGCTTTTCTGAGTCTCAATCTCCCTACCTGAAGTGAGAAAATCACCTCTACTTGCTGTGGTTGTTCAGAAAAATAAAAAAGAAAATGCAGAAGAAAGTTGCTGTAAACTCTATTATATTGATGCTATTACTGCATCTACCACTTCACTTTCATCATAGTTACCAACCTCCCCCTACCTCTGATCCTACATCTATGATCATAAAAGCCATAAAGAAACTTCATGAAGCAATCTCCTTTAGCCCATAGAATTTTTAACTTGAGCCCATGTCCATAAATAGTCCAATATTCTTGAGTCTGTGGAACTGACAACTGTGCAAGTCAGAGGAAACTCCCAGGATATCTATAATGAGATGTGTCCTGTCAGAAAATAAGGCTCCTGATACATTTTCTTCCACCTGTCTTAGGTTTTCTGCAGGGCTTTGTAATATAAGATAGAACACTAGAGAAAAACAAACAACTTTAGTAACATGTGTATTAAACACAAAAGGCATGAAAGTAGCCAGAGGTGAATAATTCAAAGAATTTGCTGGAATTCAGGTTCATCCAACATTCAAACAAAGTAATAATAAATTTGTAGAGAAATGATAGGACAAAGGAAAACTATTTTAAATTTCCTGGGCTGGCAAATTAAGGGGAGGCAAATCCAGTGTAAACTAATGACTGATAAAAGTTAGTAATGTTTCTTAGGGAAACACCACTGATGCCCTCTCTAGGCTGAATTAAGATTCCAAAGTTGTCTCCTTCAGTTAACTTCTGTCCTTCCTGGTAAAGAGAAGAGAGATATCTTTCAAAATTCTGTCCTATGTTTAGGTAAGTAAAGGGAATCTAGAAGTTTTTCTTCTTTCTGCTTATTCTAGTTGCCTTCAGTTCAAAATAATCTTAGGCCAAAGTGGCAAACATATTTTGGGGTGAATATATCTGCTTTTCTTCAAAGATAGTGGTTCTTGGTGCTGAGTTTAGCCTGAAATTAGGTTGAGATTGCAGCCGAGTGTCTGACAATGATATATATCAAAAGATAAATTATATTGATGAAATTCCCCAGGTCTTTCAAAATAGGTGTCCCCATTCATGTGGAGTTGAGGTTTTGTTATTTGATCCATTCAGTCCAATAATCAAATATTAATTGAGTGCTTTCTTTACAACATGGTATGAAATTTTTATGATAGGTGCCTTAGGGACCCACTGAAGAGTTAATATAAGACACCTATGTGCCCAGCACAGCACACATTCAATTCTCCTTGTTTCCCACAGAATAAAAGATTTTAATACCACAAGGCTACTAAAAACAGAAAGAGAAAATAGAAAAGGAAGTAAACCACCAGGCTAATAGAGCTACTAAACTTAAGCATTTCATTTTGTTCCATATAAGCAATTCAGAGCGAAGAAAGTGTTTTAGTTCTTGTCATTTTTTTCTCTCTATAACACCAGTAGAGAAAGTTTCAGATGACTAATGACTAAAATGCCCCCAGATTTCTCATTCAGAAAGGACCATTTTCTATGTTTGAAATGTAATGAGAAAAATATCCATCAATGCTAAGCGCTTGAGTGTGGCTATTCTCAACTAATAAATCACAAACTTTGGTCAATCTGCTAATCCTATCGCCTGACCTGGGAGATTGCCTTGCTCCTCACTCTACTCTCTTCCTACTTTTCCAGACAGTCCTAAACCTATGTGTTTGACCCCCAGACAGACAAAGATGCGTGAATGCAGGGATGGATAAAAATACATATATATAACTCAAGGTGTTATTACTACATGAAATTTCTATCAACTTCTGATGGCCATCCCGATGTAACAAAGTCTTTTATTATCACTCACATCGCCATTCTCAGTCCAGTAATTTCATGATTCAAGGAAACCATTAGAGAAGGTTGAAGGAGCTACTTGTATAGAATTCCTAGTGACCAGAATTTACTATAAAGTTAAGCAAAATTGCCTCTGCTGAACCTTCCCCCAAAGCTGGGGAAGAATCCACTCATTTGGGAAAGGAGCGAGAGCTTTGAGAAGTCAGATCTTCTTTGGGCATCAGTTGGCCCTAAAAGCAGTCTGTTGTCTCCACTCAGCTTTATATGTGCCCATCCTCCTGTGAATTCCAGTTGAGAAAATCAAATTAAAAGACTAGAACTGAGGGACAACAAGAGGCAAACTTGATTTAAGCTTCGATTTTCCGTGTAACACAGTTTGGAAATAGCAAACTATGTGACTCCTTGAGGGGATAATAAAGAATGTGACACATTGCTCCAAAGATTTCACAAAAAGTTCTCCTAGTCCAGCAGATGGTTTCATTTTCCAGAAATTATGAAAAGAACCACTTCTCATTCACAGTTTTTTGGTTTTTTTGACAACATATGCAGCTTCCTAGAAATGTCCACTAAGCAATAATTACAAGATAAGCCTGTGGTCTGATTGGAAAATTGGGACCACAGGTTTATTTGTCACCTACTGCATCCATTATCAGATACCAAGTAAGGCTGAATTTAAGAAGGAAACTCATCCTTCTCCCTGGAAAAGTAGAATTAAGGTGGAGAAGCAGCAGCTACTGGTAAAAGCAAAGCGATGAGCTCAGAATACAGTCCTGGGGATGGTGATAGGTCTGTGTGGGGCATAAGGAAAAAAAATAAGGAAATAGGGCAAAAAACAGATGGTTTCATTCACATGTGGACTATAGATAAATCAGAGAGTAGGACAAAAATAATCAAAACTAACAAGTTGGCTATAGAAATGAAACATTCAGCAAAGAACAGGGAGAGAAGGGGATGAAACAGGAAAAGGAAGAACACAAAGGAATAGGGTGGTGAGTCAAAGGTGATATGATGGTGGGAGAAATATGGGGATTACAACCTTGTAAGAGAAAAATGCTGAATAAAAAATTAAATAAAAATGAAAGAAGAAAGTAGGAAGGTATCTCAGGCTGGGCAAAGTTTGGGCAGGTTTACAAGAACCAATGATGGTGGGTTCCCAGAACCCCTTGGGCTGTGGATGGTGGCGTCACAATGTCCATGTCAATACGCAGAACCAGAGTCACGTTCCTGGTTCACCCCAGATACCTGCTTACTGTCTTTCTAAGTGTTTACCCTGGACACAGCAGTGGTTCCCAGCCCAGAATCCCTGGGTACACAGAGCAGGTGGTCCCTAGCCACAGAACAGGTATAGGAACAAAAATGACCAAATGGATGACTAACCAGTGGTCATTAGTCAGGGTGTTTTCGAAAGCTCAAAAAAACGTCCTCTTTGGTTCGCAGAGGAATTTTGCTAAGAACGAAGTAGATAACTGCTTAACTAGTGGTACCTATTCTGCATCTAGGATGAAAAGTTTGAAGCAACTGAATAAAAACAGCAAACTGGTTTTAAAAGGCTACATTGATATGAGGAGTAGACTGTTTCACAGTGAAGATGGAAACATAAAAATGTATTCGCAGGAAGACATACTGAACATGATGTAGAAAAAAGGAAAGAGAAGGAAGAGTAACACACACATGGTGGCCTTGAGTTTACATCTATACATGCAGATATTACAAATATCAGGGTGGTTCTCTCTGGAGGAAGGAAATAGGATGTATTTTTTTTTTTAGAGACTAGGTCTCGCTATGTTGCCTGGGGTAGTCTCAAAACCATGGACTCGAATGATTCCTAGCCTCAGCCTCCCAAGTAGCTGGGATTACAGGTGTGTGCCACCAGGCCCAACTAAGGATGTATCTTTAATCATCTGCATTTCATCACTTTCTTTGATAGGCATATACTGTCTTGTAGGTAGAGGAAAATTTTCTTTTTTATTTAAAAAAAATGTTAAAAAGCAAGCTCTCAGGGGAAAGCCATTGATATCCCAGGGATGGGCACTCCATAAGGTCTTGGGCGTGGGGGAGTTCCAAATCAGCGTGTGACTGTAACTCAACTGCAGGTGACAGTGGGTGACAAAAGAAGCATTCTGCTCTTCCATTGGTCAGAGTGACTATGTTATTCAAGGAAGCCTCAAAAATGAGGTGCACAGTTACTCAGGTCTGCGTCTTCTCTGATGTCACAAGGCCACCGATCATGCAAGCAGAGGTGACCTGGGGCACACAGCCAAGGCATGTATGAGGGCCGCAAAGTGATGCTTGTGCTTGCAGGACTTTGAGGACCTGAATTGTGCCTCTTACTCACCATGTGCACAGATTGGGAGAAGATAAGGGGAGCCAGCAACGCACAAGCCCTCCCAGAAGAGACCCTGTTTCCGCACAACCTAATAACAGTTCTTAGGCGAATGACAGGGAGCCCATTGAAACGCCATCACCCACTGAAAGGGGAAGAAAGATGGCTAAAGTGGAGTTTATTAACTGGCGGGGAAATGATTATGGGGTGAATAAAACGACTCAGGGAAATGGAGATGAAGCGGCTTTAAGGACGAGGGAAAAGGCAGTTGGGCCGTGAGCGAGCGGGAGAAAGGGTCGCGGCTGCAGCCAGCAGCCCAAGAGGCTGCATCTCCACAGAGAGTGCAAGCACATGTGTGGCTTCCTTCACCCAGCGACTGGCAGGACAGACGGGCAGATGAAGTTCACTCAGGTGCCCGCAGGGAAATGCAGAGCCCAGCCCTAGCCTGGCCCCAAAGCAGCACCTGAAGAGGCGGGTGTCTCTGTGAGGAAGAGTCCAGATGCTGACTGGAGAAAGGCCGGAGGCTCAGGGAAATTAAGCAGTGGCTTCCAGCAGCTCCTCACACACCTGCCTGCTGAGGACCTGGCCAGCCACCCGCTGCCCAACGGAGAGGACTGGCAGGGTCTACAGCCACACGTGTCACTTACTTCACACATGTCACTTCACGTGGCTTCATGACAATACTGACTTTTCCAAAAAAAGTGATGACTGGTTGAGGTCATTTTGGATAGGGCATTTGCACTTTCCCCCCCTCCCTCCCCCCACTAGGCTTTTCTCTGAGGATTCAAAGTTTCCTGCCATGTGGCAAAGATGAGTGTGTGATGGTGAATGTGCGAGAGACACATAGATCAAGATGCACCCAGCAGTGAAAGGTATCCTGTCTGGCCCAGGTCCCCCAACTCTGCGGCTGGGCTGAGGGATAGTTTGGGGCTACTCGTGGCCCCAAATTGGAGTAAGAAGGTTGAAAAATGGTTACAAAGGAGTGTGAAAAATTAAAAGTGTGTTGCGTTTTTATTTAAAAGCATGGAGATGTTTTTGTGACAAGAAATACACTGTGAGGTCTTGTTGACCTCAAAGAGCCTCCTCTCAAATCCCTTTCATCTCTGGCCATTTTGCTTAAGGTCCCCGTTTTTGTGACCCCATCAACGACACCAGTGAGGACATCGCATGGAGTCCTCCGTGCTTTGTGAGAGATGGGGGTTTGCATTTCATGGATTTGTCTATCTCCCCATCGCTCTACTACTATTCTGAACAGTGTCTGTAAAGGGCACATCAAACATTCAGCTCCACTCTGCCATGCCCTCACTACTTTCTGCACACAGGGAGTGCAAAACTGGTGATTCAGACATAGCCCCAAACTGAAGATTTTATCTAAGATTTTGCTAAAGTGACAGTGTTCACACCCAAGTCCTTGCAGCACGTACCTCCTTGGCTTGGGAGATACCTTCCTCTTGCAATTTTGCTGACAGTTAAGGTATAAACAGTTCCTCAATGCCCTCAACCTCCCCCTTTAACCACCTTGAGCCTTGGGGTGATGGTCTCAGTTCGAACCACCTGTGTGCACCTGGCTGACTCATGGGCTAAATGCCAGTGGTGTTTCCTCCCCCAGAGACTTCTGTGCCAGCCTTCCTCACACTCGGCCAGTTCTCCACAGGGGCCTGTCAGAACCTCCCTCCATGACCAGACTAAAAGCTCCCTGAAGACATGGATCAATGAGTCTCCACATCCTTCTTTGTCTACAAAGCCTGGAAGCTGGGCCTTAGAGGATGTTCCAAACACCTTCAAAGCGAGCAAGTCATTGCATATTCGTTTTCCCTCCAAGACCCTCCCACCTGCCTCCTCTTCCTGTACTCATGATTTTTATTTTATTATTTTATAAATACGATGATGTGTTCTTGCACGGGGAGTCTCCTGTCCTTTGGGTTGCTAGACGGATACCTCTCAATCTCTTGCTCCCCATGCATCCACTCCATGCATCCACTTGCTCTCCATGAAGCACTGATTGGGGGTGAGGTCTCTGCTTGACACAGTGACCCCAAAGGCCCTGCTCTTGAGGACTCTGTAGTACAAGTCTAAATGGATGACTCATACTCTCAGGCAGTTTAAATATCAGCTCCCAGGTAGCTCATACCTCTCCCTGCCCCCCCCCATTCCTACCCACTCATAAGTCAAATCCTGGGTCTTGCCAGCCATTGTGATCATTCGGTCTCCTGATTTCCAGCAGGTGAGCCTTGTTCCCTGACCTCCATTACTTTGCGTTCCATCATGAATTGAGCATCAACATAAACTATTTCCCCCAAACCATGCAGTATTCTCATTCCCTTTGCAGTTGAGAAAGCTAAGACATGTGGACCTTCTGAAACTCATGACTGGGCACCTGAGGCATGGCTATCTGGCCTGGGGTCAGATGTTGCATCTCCCAGAATGCTGTTCTAAGTCAACAGGCTTCTCTTAACCCTGAGACTCTTAACCTTTTTCCTTGTGATGCCTTTGAAACTATAAAAAGCAGCAGTGCAATAGTTGTATGAAACTCAGCGATCAGAGTTACACTGTCAGGAGGAGAGAGAAGGCTCACAAATTGCTTCAGAAAGAGACAGATCAATGCCGAAGCCCTGGTCAACGTGTTTGATTTGTTGCACCTTCACAAAAAGAAATGTCCCAGGGAAAATTTGAGAGTCTCTGCTACAGAGAGGTTTGTTTTGGCAAAACCCATAGAACTGAAGAGTTGCCTCAAATTCAAGGGCAAGCTTCTGTCAAGCAAATACTTGAGAGGACAGTGAGCATCACATCACCGCCTGGTATGATCGTAGTCCCACTGGCGAATGCCACATCTGCAGCTTTCTAGCCATTGAAAGAACAAGTGATCTGTTCACCTGTTGAGACTCCACATGAATAGCATGCCAGCATGGGCACTGACCGGGCTCTGCCTGCAACTCTGATTGTATCCGTGTGGGTTCTCCAAGAAGCAGATGCCAACATGAGGTCAAATGTGCAAGTGACTAGCTGAGGATGCTGCATCAACCTCAGACTGGAAGGCCTGTCTGAACTGTCTGAGAAGAGAAAGCAAGTGTTGGTGCCATGTAAGGAATATGGCACAGAAAGACAAAAAGGGGGGATTTTGTGCTCCAAAGCAGAGTGGAGTCATTGTGACAGCACCTTCAGATCCACAAAGCCGAAGATGCTTGCTACCCAGCCCCTTCCAGAAAGTGCCCAGACCTCTGCTCTCTATGGTGTCTCCTGACAGTGCCAGAGGGGCAGCTGGGTGCCGCAGGGTGAGCCAAGATGGTCCCCAGTGTACAACCTGAGACAGAGAGAGAGAAGCCAGCTCTTCCCCTGCAGAGGCTTCCAGGCAGGCAAGAGTAGAGGATAACCTGTGGCTCCTCCCTCTTTGTTTACTGTTTAGACTCTTTGTGCTACTGTCATTATTATTGTCTCATCTTCAGCCCTTAGGGGTGATTAGGAGAAGAAATAGGAGCAGGGAGCTAGAGAGGGAAATGCAAAGAGAAGAAGAAACCCAGGCAGCCAAGCTTTAGGAATGGAGGTGCAGGAGGCAAACTGCTCACAAGCGTCAGGAAGAGCAACATAATCTCAGTGGGCTTCTTGGAGACCTTCTGAGAGACCATATGCAACAGGGGTTTCCAGGGCATCCCACAGACAGCAGGGCCACATGACAATCCCCCCCTTCCCTTAGCAGTCAGCAGCACCATTATGCTCATTCTAATTCCAATTATTCCAAGCCTGCTGTATTCCACATAAGGCTCCCTGAGGGGAGGTGTGGTTGTCCATCATCACATGCCTCTCAGCCCCCTTAGTCTGGTGTCTTCCAACCCAAGTGTCTCTCTTCCTGGCTAGTTCTGCTTGTTTAGCTACCAACCCAGCTCCTCAACAAGTATCTGCACCTTAATAATCTCTCAGTAAACATTGGCTGAATGAATCAATGGATTTTGTGACAACTAAATTAGATGGATGTGAAATTCAATATAAATGAAAGGCATGTTAAATTCCTGGTCCAGAATCCAGTACATTCAAGACTCATGCAGCTTACTTCCTTCTTCCTTCTCCTTCATATATGAAGGAAACGGAATCAACTCGCCCCTCTTCTTGCTAGCTGTTACAGTTTCACAAGCTTGTCATGCTAAACACCCAAATGCCACCTGCTGACGTTTTATAAACCCCAGGGAAAAGAACAGAGTCAAAAGCAGTTGCCTTGATAAATTGCCCTGGGTTTTCCTTTCAAAAGCTGTTTGCCAACCACATAATCATGCCTGAGAACACACTCGCATTTTCTGCAGCTATTCTCAGGTATGATGACTTATTTCCTTGAGAAAATTGAAGAAGGAAAATGTGAGTCTTTCTTTTCTGCAATTCCTCATGGAGAACATTCTTCGTTGCTGTTTTTTGTTGGTTTTTTTTTTCTAACCAAAAAAGATTCCAAACACACAAACAAAAAAGGATTTCCAACACACAGAAAGTTTTATATTGTATGGTCTATCTCACAGCAGGAGGGCTGGAAAATGTAGTTGCTAAGATTTCAAAATAACTACAATTCTAGACCCCTAGTGGATGACAGCCATCTTCTTTACAACCTCTCCTTTCTTTCTCCCTTTCATTTCCGGCAGCTCCACACAGGCAATGGTAAGACCTGAACCTCACTTGCTTTAAAGGCCACCAGGATTTCCTGTCTTCCCACTAACCAGCTGGAAGGCTGTGACAAAGTTATGTAACTTCTACAAGCCTCATTGTCCATATCTGCAAAATGGGTCAACAATCCTCCAAGATGGACTGTGGTCACAAATAGGTGTGATGTGTGTGGGGAACACTCTCACTACATGGTGTTTCCAGGTATGGAACCAGCTGCATCCCTGATGCTGTTAGAAGCAGTCTCATGACATCAAATCCCATCAAATCTGCCCTGATTGCAGAGCTAGCTGTAGTTCTTGCATTTCTTCTGTTTCTGTGTTACAATGGTTATGGGACAGGGCAGCATCTAATGCACATGCTACAGATGAAGAAACTCAGCCAAGCTTATCACTGGTGAGAGGCAGAGCCAACATTCAAAGCAGGGTTGGGCTTTTTTACACTTCCTGGCTTGCTCAGCTTTGAAATCTCACTGTGGGTTTTTAACCAGAGAGCTACACAGAGATATCTAACCAACTGGGAAGTAGGAAAATATTCTAAGAGAAATACCAGGTTTTCTTTATACAGTTTTAGAGTCTTTTGCTCTGATTTCCAGAGAGGTTAACTCCTCTCCTTGGACAATGTGGCCATAGCTCCATAATGCTTCAATAAATACTCACTTTACATAAACAGAAAGAGAAGAATACAAGTGTTTTTGTGTGTTCCTGGGTAATACAATTACATAAAATGCAAACACTAAGGAACAGTATTTTAAAAATAAACAAAAAATATTCCAAATATAGACAATAAACATGTTTTAAAAGCGATTTCCACCCTACTCCCTATCTTTCTGTATTTTCCAAATTGTATACATTTTTCTATGCATCAGTTTTTTTATAAAGAAAAAAATATTATCTCTTAAGGTGAATATTTCACATTCATCACCTGATTGCCAGAAACCTGATTGCTCTTATTATCAGAAATATACTATGAAGGCCATTTGTGCTTGTTTAAATACTTCAAAGTTCCCTTAAATGCTTAAAAAATTAACATTCTATCCTGTTTAAATTCAACAACCCATTCTCTTCTGTTTTTTTACATGTGCTAGTTTAAGCCTGACATTTAAAAAATGCATAAAACCATTTCTATAAATGGAGCCCTGCCAAAAAATAAGTTTATTTTTCTCTCTGGTTTTATGCCATTGGACAGCTTTGCCCTCTCTTGTCCAGGTGTTCCTGCATATGTTTGTTAACCATTACCATTGTGCTAAATACTGTACAAACATCCTACTGAATATAGAGACAAATGAATTTTATTAAATGTCATTCTGCATCAGACCTAAACGCCAGCTAAACCACCACTCTTAGAAAGCTTTAAACAGAACCAACAAGAGATGTAAGAAAAATGAGAGAGAGTCCTGATTCTTGTGAGAGACCCAGAAAAGAGTTGTGCTCAAATGCAGAACCATTTGCAGACAAAATTTCCTCTTCCTTCAGGAAGCTCAATCATTGTTATAATCAAGACCCTCAACTGATAGGACATGGCCCACTCACATCATGGAGAGTCATCTGTTCTACTCAAAGTCTACCAAATTAAGTGTTCATCTCAATGGCAAAACCATCTTCACAAACATATCCAGAATAGCATTTGACTAAATATCTGGGTACACAGACATGACCCAACATGTTGATGCAAAAAATTAAATCATCATACTTGAGATGTCAATCAAGATTAAGAAATTAACCTCCCATACTAACCCGTCTGTAATTGTCACTTACTAATATCTTCAAAACCCCTCTGCAATCTGTATTTGTTTCCAGGAATAGAGATTCTTAAGTGTAAAATTTATACATAGGAAAAGAAAGCTGCCAAGATTGAAATACAGAAAGAAAAAAAAAACCTCATTAGTTAGATTGAGTCTGTACAAGATCAGCCAGAGGGGAAAAAAAAATTCTGAGTTATTGGACATTTAAAGATATGCAAGCATGTTAAGTGCAGCTATCTATTTTAGCAAAAATAGGATTGCTGCGAATTAGCAAGTCAATTTCCTTCTGGATCGGTTTTAATAATCAGGTTTAAATGATCAGTAAACAGCACATCGATTATTGACATGGAAATAGGTACCAAATGGAATTTAGGATAATACATTTTCAGAGAAGATCAGACATGTGTCATGCAATCGAGATTTTGTTACTAATAAATGACTTTTCAAGCATATGTCTGACTTGAAGCAGATTCTACATTAGTGAGAGCCAAACAGTTTAAGTTTTTCTCAGTCGGGAAAACAGATCTGCTCCCAATTTCACTGGGACTTATTTTCATCTGGACTTCTTTTCTTTTTTAAGATGCAATAGTGTTTACTAGTACAATTCTCAAGGAGAGGCCAGAGATTGTTCCTGGTCGTCACAGTGAGGGATGTTCCTTTTGGGGAGCTCAATAGAATTCTGGAGGGAGAACTGTTTCAGGACATGGAAGCAAATGTCCCAAGTAATTTAACAAATCCTTGAAGCTCAGAGGAAGTCTTCTAAGGCCAAGTGGGGGACAGTGTAAAGGTTGATTCAAGAGTTCAAGTTCATAATAGGAGAGAGAGGAGGGAGAACAAATCAGAGAGGTCCATCCAACAATGGGAGAAATGTTAGAAGAATTATTCTAATAACAAAACTAGATCAATGGAACCTCCTTCCAAAGAAGTTTTCTTGCGAAAAGTGCAAAGTTCTACTATAAAAGTGAACTTATTCACATGTGTTTTGAGCTTTTGTTTTTTTTGGTTGTTTTTTTTTTTAATCAGAGAGAAATCAAGCAAAAAATGCATGAAACGTTTTAGTGCATTTGACATACAGGACATCCAGTCCTTCTTCTCTGCATCATTCTCTTAATGAGAGTCCTGGAGAGCAAACCACAGTTCATGCAAGACTATCTTTAAAAAGCTTCAGATGGTAACACATTCTCTATACATGGCCCCACTTCTCAGTTTGGGCTTATCCCCTTCTCTATCCTTTGCTTTGGACAGTACTCACTCACCTTGCATTCCCCCCCCCCCACACACACACACACTGACAGAGACAAGGTTCCATTTCCCATGAGGAACAGTCAGGGAAATGAGGAGGTAGATGGTAGGCAGACCTTGGAGCTGTTGCCCAGGTGTTCATATTTGCTCAGGATATTCCTCAACATTCAGAAACAGGGAGTCCTGGGACACACCTTGAGGCAATGCATGGATGAGCCAGTGGACTAGGTGCTCACACTCCTGCTCTGGCCACAATGATCCAATAATGCAGCCACAACAGAGCCTCGCTTTTGTCACCAGTTGATGGGGCGATTGCGCAGGTCTTCAGCTTAGAGACCATGTGAACACAACTGCATCCCCTACAATCAGCTTCTCAATCTTAGACAGGGAGAATCTGGGTTGGAGAATCCAGCCAGTTTGAGAGAATGGCTGCAGGAAGAGCTATCCAAAAGAAGATAGATGACTGATTTCTCACATTGATGCTGCCTTTCTGTAAGGAGTTTGGGCACATCTACTTTGAGTTTCAATCACGAGGAGAAGACAGAGCTTCAAACGTGTTACCTGGCAATTCAGCTTGGCTGAGCTCAGGCTCTTAAGGCCTCACAGACTCACAGACTCAGGAAGGCCTGAGACCCCCAGGCGGCTTCCCACCCAGGAGCAGAGAAAGATGCACGTGTTCTCGGAGTGACCTTGGGAGACCCAGGCTCATCAGACTGCCAGAGCAAGTCCCTCTGCTTCCCTTCACAGCGCCCCACTCCTATTCATTAGCCTTTCCCCACAGATGGACGCACTCCTGTCCCAGCAGCTCATCTCCAGGCCATGCTGAAAGGCTTCTCCCAGAAGGCCCAGAAGCATCTAGAACCATTCAAACTGGGGCCTCAATTGATTGCTGGGACACACCTGCCCTTGACTTCATTTTCTTTATTTTTTCCTTTTGACATCAGAGCTAAGAGAATAACCCAGTTCAGGAAGACCAAGAGGGAGGCGCCTTGCACTCGTCCTCACACCGGACACTCCCTCACAGAGCTGAGCGCAAGATCCATTTGGCCTATTGATGGCCCCTGCTGTGTGTAGCCCCTTCAAAGAAGGCCGTGGTCAAATGCCACAAGGCTTCCTCGGAACTGCAGTGTGCACTCGATAAACACGCACATCATTTGACATTTCTTTGACATTTCTTGGCTTCCCAGAGACTCATGGTATATGAAAGACAGGTCAGTTGAATGTTAAACAGTGTCCTACTGACATCATTTAGGTGGTGGTTTAAAGATGCTTTCATCAATGCATTACCTCCTCC